>JACTOM010000079.1:1562903-1600919 GCA_015832385.1 Elymnias hypermnestra | reverse complement strand
TGGCCAACAAGCCTGATATCGTGATAATGGACCGGGCACAGTCTCGGGTGTTTTTAGTGGATATCACGATCCCGTATGACGAGAATCTCGTGCGAGCTGAGACAGAGAAAAAACGTAAATATCTGGATCTGGCGCACGAGATTACCGCCATGTGGGGAGTGGAATCCACTGAAACCATCCCAATCGTAATATCTGCGAATGGTCTGATCCCAGTCAGTCTCGCTCATCATCTGAGACGACTGGAGTTCCGGAGCAGTTAGCTCGCAGCAAGGATGCAAAAGGCGGTGTTGCTGGACTCGGCTAGAATAGTCCGGCGGTTTCTCAGCCTGTAGCCCTAACCCCCGGCCGTTTGGTCTCCCTGCCGGGGTGTATCCTCCGCCCGTTATATTTATTTATGTAATTGTTTATGTAGGTATATGTATTATTTCATATTTTTGTATATAAGTAATTATTATAAATTTAATTATATATAATAATAAATATATATATTATTTCGTAAACGGGCGTGAGTGTAAAAGTGGAATAACAATAATAATAACAAACAAACAAACAAGTAAAGTAGCCGCAGGAAAAAAAATGTGACGCCGAAAAAGGGAACACCGCTCAGCGATTGTTGGGATTTCGTCCCAACGCTGGTTTTCAGCGGAGACCCGGACGGACACTAACAAACAAAAACACAAAGAAACCAAACGAAATAAAGTATGTACAATAAATAGATAATTACTAAATAAATATTACTTCACCGTTCACTCTCATAGTGATGTGACAGGAATCCGACACTCGCGTCACGAGGCACGGGGGTAGAGCACACCGCCACCTTCCTAACTTCGGACAAATATTGAGAAAATCTTAATAGAAAACTCAATATCCATTTTTTGAATTCGGGATTCGAACCCAAGACCTTATGCCTGTAGTGACATACTAATCACTAGACCAATAAGGTAGTTCAATTGCTATGGGTCTGTATAAAAGGTGAATAAGTATGAAAAAATCCTTGGAATATAGTAAAAACAAAAATTTCGATTAACTTTAGAAACTATTCCCACTTCCCAAACAATTGATGTTCGTCCCGTCGTTTAGAAATCAATGAAATTTCAAAGTGTTTCGGAAATCAAATTAAGTTTATAGAAGTTTGATGGTCGTCCCGTCGACTAGAAATAAAATAACGTTTAAAAATACATACATATGGTTTTTTTTTCATTTGTTTTAGATATTTGACATTTACAACCAACAATTTCTGATCACAACTGTGTTTGATAGACTTTGGCGCGAATCTAAGCGTAAAGGTGGCGTTATTTTTTATTCTGGTTAAGTTTTTACCACATTTCTTACAAAAGTGGAATCTGTTATTATCATTTAGCTTTTTTATTTTTTGATTCTGAGTCAGTATAAAGTTTACCGGGCCAGCTAATGTATACATATAAATAGATACATACATATTATGCGGTTAATAAGTGGATTAGATTTATATCCAAACTCAAAATATCCTTATTCAAGTAGGCCTATTACAGCAATTTTGAATGGTCAACTATTTTTTTTTCACACACTAATTTTGTAGGACTGGTGATGGTATTAAAGAATGATTTAAAATCCAAAGTTACGAGAGTTCCTTCCCGCCCTTTCCTGAGAAGCACAACAATCGGGTATTTTGTATAATTTTTTACTATCATCAATACATTATGACATTACTTTATTATATTAAAAATTAAATTAGAGCGTATACTCCTACGCGTTTCTATCGCCTTATGAAATCTTGCAAATTATAGTATGATTTCTCAATCTTTTAACAAAGACTTTGAATTTATTAAGCGACATCTCCAGAACGTGGTCTACGAGTTTATTATAGAAATGTTATGTACGTACGACAAGTTTTCTTCAATGTTAACTGCTCTGAATTTGTTTCTTAGCCACTCCCTTGGACCCATATTGTAAATCACACGAACGGCCCTTTTCTGTAATACAAATATTGCATCTATATCAGCAGAATTACCCCAAAGTAGATAAAAATAGCTGAAATATACCAGTCTAGCAATTTCCAACACCTGTCAGATGAGGAATTTTTTAAGGGCGTAAGCCACAGAGCTACGCCTGTGTAATAGACCACTTATATGGGGCCCCCACGGTGATTTATGATTTAACGTAATAACTAAGAAAACGGTCATATCTAACAAATCAAGTTCATCTTTATTAAGTTTAACAATGGATTTCCCTTGTTTAACATTAAAATAAATGTCATACTGGCCGCCCAGTAGGTCAATGCTTCGCTACGTATAAGGTGAAATTATAAATAATAATTGAATGACATAACAACATATTTGTACTGCAACTTTGACAGCAAAATCCCCTTTAACAAAATGATCCGCCATTTATTGAATTCATTTGGTACAAATAATGTGATAAATAAAGAACCGCTCGACCGATTTTGTGCAAACTGCACATAAACCATCTACTAAATTGTCCAAACAAAGCCTAAACATTTGATTTGGATAGTGAGCCCAATCTTGAATTATAAATTTACTTTATTTAGTCAAAATATCATTATTCAAGTAGGCCTATTACAGGACTTCTGAATCGTCAAATATCGTTTTTTTTTCATATAATATTTAAATGAAGGACTGATGATAACATTAAAGGACGACTTAAAATCTAAAGTATACGCCATGATCTGAGAAGAGTCCACAACAAACTCAGTCGGGTGTACGTTTTTTAATGTCATCATTATTACAATATATATTTTAATTTATTCTATATCAAGATATATATAGAGTAATTTATTAATTCCCTCGTTTCTTTGTCTTCCAAGTAGTCAAACTAAAGAATGATTTCTCTATTAGCTTTCTTTTAATGAAAGATTTAAATTTACTCAGATATCTTTGTAAATTATTCTGGGAGCTTGTTATAGAAACATATACAGTTACCCTTGAATGACTTGTCAATTTTATGATGCCTACTAGAATTTACAGCAATTTAATTTAATTTCTTAAGTTATATGAGGTTCTTTCACTTTTTTAACCGACTTCAAAAAAAGGAGGAGTTTATCAATTCGCCTGTATTTTTTTTAATGTTTGTTGCCTCATATCTCCCGACTGGGTAGACCGATATTATTGATTTTTTTTTTAAATGAAAGGTAGTGCTCGTCATAGGGTCCCATTTTTTTAAATGCAGTTCTGAAGATGGCATCCATGGGAAAATTGGATAAGTGTTAAATTTGCATTAAGCATGTGCGCGACAAATGGACGAATAACTCAAGATCACGCTAACCGATTTCGATGATTCTTTTTTATTAGAAAGCATATACTTCAAAGGTTGTTTTATGATAGTTTGGTCAGGTTCTGATGATGGATTTAATGACAAAGTGACGGAACTCTTCAATTCTTAGGAGCAAATGAACGATACTCGACAGAATCTTCTATAGGCTGTCCAGATATTTGAGTTGCCTACCGTAACTTCGGTATGATCAAGTGCTAGTCGTAGTTAAATATGAAGATCAATGGAACTCCTCAACGACTTACAGTAAGGGTGCGGTTTAATGCAGAAAATATAAGTGTCTGTAATCAAATAGCAATGAGCGTACGTTTGTTTCTGCATTGCAACTTTTAACAAAAATAGAACCGCCTTCAAAAGAGACTTACAAATATATTAATATGCTCTAAAAAGTAAGAAATAATTGTGTATTCTTTTATAGTGTTCTTCGTGTTCTTATATTTGGAGTCGGTGTCAGCTAATGTACCTATATATACAAGCTATAGGTGGGAGAGACGCGGGAGCTGCTAAGTGGACACCCGGAGAACATCTACCTTGGCTGACATAGACTCCGAATATAAGAATACGAAGAACACGCAATTATTTCTTACTTTTTAGAGCATATTAATATATTTGTAAGTTTGTTTTGAAGGCGGTTATTTTTTGTTAAAATTTTTATTTATTTCGTAAAAGACTCAACATTTTTATGGACTTACAAGTTTTCTAATATATATACGCCGTGAACTGTCATTATTTTCACTGCTCTGAATTTGTTTCTTACCGAGTCTCTTGGTGCCATATTATAAATCGCACGAACAGCCCTTTTTTGCAGTACAAATATTGCAACTATATCAGCAGTATTACCTCAAAGTAAAGTAATACATTTGACATAATGCTGTATAGATATGGACCTTTATAAAGCATTATGCTTTCTTTTAATAAAAACTTTAGATAATTTTATCTATCAGAACTACTGAGCAAAGATAAATAAAACAGTCCGTCTCCATAGTTGAAACTATAAGGCGCACAAAGTTATAATATCGCTGGTTTTCGCGAAGGAGGGTTGCCTTGGGTGGCGGGCGGCGCACGGCTTACTTATTTACATAATTACGTATAATTCTCCTATCTTATACGTATGTATTATATTACATTATGTTATTAAAGCGTGACGTGGTTCATTTCAGATATGAATTATTTTCACACAGCATCAAATAAGGGTTGTATTTTCATATTAAATGTATAGAAGCTCGGCACTGGCTCCGAATTACTAAAATAGGTAATAAGCGGCAGCCCATTAACGTCTCACTGTTGGACGCAGGCCTTCTTACTCATAGGAGAGAGAGTTGTTAGAGCATAGTACACAAAAGCACTCCGGAAATCCGACAGCACCAGAGAGAGATCACGAGCAGGATCAACAGCTTAACGTGCTCTCCCGTGGAGTGTAGCACACCGCCCACTTCCCAACTTCGGGAAAATATTGAGAAAACCTTAATAGAAACGCAGAACTCGAATCCAGGACCTCATGTCTGTTAGCCGAACATGCTAACCACTAAATCAATCAGGTAGTCTCCGAATTAATACTCAAATCAAATTCAAAATGTTTTTTATTCAAGTTGGCTCAAAATGCATTTGTGAATCGTCAGTAGTTCATCCGTTGGTAATAAGTCCACCATCATTTTGGAAGGTTGATGCCTCTGAGAAGAAACCGACAAGAAACTCAGCGGTTACTCCTTTAAATATAATTTTTGTAGGTTACAATGTGTTTAGCTTTCATGTGCAACTGGAACCAAGTCCAAACATCTTTGTTGCTTAAATAATCTTCAACATTATAATATGCCTTTTGTAAAAGGATGTTTTTAACATATTTCTTAAAACCATGTGGAATCAAACACAAAAGTGATTCGGGTATTTTTTTTAAAAAACGTATGCTTAACTCTACAAATGATTTCTAAACCTTCTTCGCCCTAAAATAAAACATTACAATTTTGTTATTGCACAGACCCTGTTAGAATTGATTCTTTGAATTTATCCCTAAGAGATGAGAAACTAGCACGTCCTTTTTCCGAATCATTTACTCAAAATAGCCAAGTTTTAATTATAGGGGCTTCTTTTTCACTAGCACAGAAGTTGTAGAGGGTAAAAATGAAGGGCCATGGCAATAACTCTCTATTGACGAGGTTTCTTGCTTACACAAGTTTGTAGATTATTTAAATGAGCATGACATGTCTTAAATGCTAAAGCATTAGCATGGACTGGTCACGTGCTAGTTGTCCCCCCTTTATTACGAAATCTGGGAGCAAGTCCGGTTACGTCCGGAATTCTAAACCGTTCGTTTCCCATCGTTCCGGCACGTCCGTACTGTGGCGCCTTTCAATCTAACTTTCCTCTACTTTGCTTTCTTAGAACTCAGGGCTGTCAACGCTAAGGTATCACGTTGCATGACTGTGATCTCATTCGATAGTAGCATGTAATATCTCTTGGTGTTTCTCTAAACATCGTACCAAAACACAAATTATTTTCTATTGAAAGAATATGGTAAATGATGCTCTTCACGCCTTTATGACTGCCAGATGGTGTCTCAAAGGGTCAGACTGGCTGCTGGCATAAAGGGGTGATGGTGGCAACACTTATGTATGGTAGTAAAAGTTGGGTAAGGCAGAAGAAGCACGAAAGTCAAATAAATGCGATAGAGATAAGAGCCTTGAGAAAGTATGAGTGTATGGAAATTGAGTGACAGAGTAAGAAACACTGTGATAAGGGAATTTTGTGGTGTAAAAGAAGATGTCCTCATAGGGGCAAAAAGGCCTCCTCCATCCTACTCCATTGTCTTCGATCTCGTACCAGCCTTGTCCACGTTGCTCCAGCAAGGTTTACAAGCTTCGTTGACTTTCTAATCGAGGTGCTCCGTATCTTGTCTTTTAGCGTCAGCTGTAGCATACTTCTTTCTGTAGCTCTTTGAAATACTTGGAGTTTTCTGATTAAAGCTTTTGTTAAAGGCCAGCACTGGCAGCCATATAGCAGCGTTGGGAGAATTACCGTGTCATAAGCTTTCTTTTCATTCTCATACTCATTTTTGATTTAAAAATATGTTTATATGCCCAGTACTTTTTCCCCCTATGACTTACTTACTTACTTTACTTTTGCCCCTATGAGGGCAACCCCACTTCAAATGACATTATTATTATATTTATAAATAAAAAAAGAATAGGACTATAACTAGATTTAATGACAGTGACATATTATTCAATCCAATGTAATATATTTGACATTATAATAGACGTAAATTTAATGAAGAAAATAGGAATATACTTAGATTTAATGACACAGATACATTATGTAATACAATGTAATATATCTGACATAAATATAGAATTAATGGCACTGACATATTATTTAATACAATATAACTGACAAACTAAATTCACTATGTATTTTCTAAGTTAAGAAGTGGAAAATAAAGGCTTTATTATTATTATTATTATAAAAGAAGATGTGGTGACTAAAATTGAGAAAGGCATGCTTAGATGATTGGGGCACGTAGAGAAAATGATAAAAAGGATTTATGAATCAAGAGTGAATGGAAAAGTTGGAAGCACCGTTTCTGGATCAAATCCAGGACATTTTAAATAAGGGCCAAGTCAAGAATACTCTAAACCGACGAACTTGCAAGAAAGGTTTAATGAGAATGAAAGTAGCGAAGGAGATAAGCAACATAGTGGAAAGTGGAAGGACGTAGTCTATGACTACCCTTATGTATCTTTGCTAGTAGTATAGGAAGTCAAAGTCTTCCACCAGTTTAGACTCAAAGTAGTAAATGCAACTACCATGCTAGGAATCAAGCCAGACCTCTGATAACGTACAAAAGTGACTTGACATATCATATGTAGATCCACAAAATTTGTTTTAATTGCCTACTTACCTAGTGTTTAAGAATAAATTGAGATGCCCATTAACCAGTCTCCAATATATTACTTGTGGTAGAACTTTACTAACAAAAGTACCATGGGCACATATTGGAAAAATGATATACTTCGTGAAAATGATATACCTGGAAGCCTAAGGAAATAGGATGAGATAAGATATGCAATACTCGACAACCTACCTAAAGAATACTTAAAAAAGGAGATTATCAAAGCTCATGGAACTAAAATGAAATCATAAACAAAATGATACTACCAAAACCAATACTGGGGGTATTAGCTTTGAAGTAAAGTAAAAAAGTAAGTAGCAGCCCATTAACGTCCCACTGCTGGGCACAGGCCTCCTCACTCCGAGGAGCGAGAGTTTTTAGAGCATAGACCCACCACGCTGCTCCACTGCGGTTTGGCAGGCATAGTACACAAGTGCACTCTCTATTCCTTCACTCTCATAGTCTGTTGTGACGAGACCCCGACACGATCGGAGAGAGATCAGGCGATAGCTTTGATTATTATTTACATATTCTAAAACATATACGCTTTTTTAATAAAATTGATACTAATTCTTCTTACATTACTATTCCACCAACAAATACAAATACACTCACTCATTCTTACATACCCACTCACAACTACATAAAACACACATTTTTCATGAGTACATAGGGAATATCTGAGTTTTTTCATTGAAATCATCTGTTATTCCAATATTATACAGTAATTTGTGTAATTGGCTTTATTCTAAGTACATTAAGTATTCTATGTAAGTAAGTAAGTAAGTAGCAGTCCATTAACGTCCCACTGCTGGGCACAGGCCTCCTCACTCATATGAGAGAGGGTTTTTAGAGCATAGACCCACCACGCTGCTCCACTGCGGATTGGCAGGCATAAGCAGTATTCTATGTAACAACTTCTTAAAACACTGTTGGATTACCAATAAATAAATAAATAAATACTCATTGCAGAATTACCTGCTTTGTTTAAATTTTTATGAAGACATCTAGTTTCAGTCATAAAAACTCATGTTTTTCTACATTAAGATTCATCACGTTAAAAATCAGACTTTTCTGTAAGGATCAAGACATTTTTATCGTTTGTCAGTTGATCATCTTTAACGGCGTCTTGTATCAATAGAAGCAGTTTAAAGTTCTTTCAAATTCCATTAAGACAATGATGATTCTATTGAAATTTATATTCTCTGTTTTATTTTATGTCGTAACCCTATACGCAATCTAAATTCAGGGCGAACACGCGGCGAAGTTTGAAACCGTTATATCGAATTCTTGGCCGAAGTGGGAATAGGTACTTATATATTTACAAGTGAGTAAATAAATAGGAAAACTAATGCCTCTGGTGGCATCATTCAAATCTTAGTATTGATTTTTCGATGACGTTTATAGAATATTTACCAATTAGATTAATGTCAAGACGCTGTTTCCCATATCACTTTCAACTTTCCCAAAATTTATTATTACATATATGACATTATTCCTTTTAATAATGAGTATGGTCCCCAGAGACGGGCGTGACGAAAGAGGAAGCGATTCGTCCTCTCCAAGACCAATGGCTCTCCAGGAGGCACGGGACGCTTTTTTACAGACTGGTGTAGATTCTGGCCAGGCATGGTTGTTTCAAGATAGAAGCGAGAACACAGGGCCTACGGCCTGTCGGCGACAAGATTCGGAGGATCAGTGCCCTGACCGACCGAGTTCTGGTCCAAAAATGGAAGGACAGCCTCGGGTCCCCAGTAGCGGATGTGGTCACTGTGGTGGCGTTCCGTCCTCATCTGGAACAATGGCTTTCCAGGGAGCACGAGACGGTCTCCTACAGATAGGTGCAAGTTCTGACGGAGCATGGATGCATCGAAAGTTCCTACACGAAATTGATCGAGAGGAGTCGCCCAACTGCCATGAATTATTGTTAACGAGTTTGTGTAAATTGATATCGGGAACATTAAGTGATTGAACATTATAATCCGAGTTAATTAACAAAGTATTTAATTGCACCAACATTACCCACGAACGCCCACATAATGAGAAATTAAATAATGGATCCCATTAATGACGATGTCGGCGGAGAACCCTACACCTCTGTGCTTTGTTCTTTTCCGTTCTCTCTTATTCTCCGACATATAGATTTTTTTGCCATACATATTTCACAAATGTGCACAATTTCAACCAAATCGAGTTGTTTAAAGTAGGACAAAACTACATTCAAAGATTCCGTTACATACGTAAGGGTGAAACTAATAAATGCGTGTTAAAAACAATGCTTCTTCAGGTTTAAATTACCAGCTTAATTAATGCATGTTGTCCACGTTAAATCTATGTAATAGGCAATATGTGGGTAATAGCATACCGTCTTGTCGTCGTCTCAAGTGTGGGGAGACGTCGCCCCTACTTTGTGCCATTTGGTTTCGCTTGAGGAATTTAGTGGGCGAACGTCGAGTACTAATCCACGCATTGAATTGATCTTTTGACGACGTTGATAGTAATTTTACATAATAACACGTTCGCTGCGCCATCATTTTCAAAGAACTTTCAGCTGGTGCTTTGAAGACCTAAAAAATCACGTAACTAACTACGGTTTCATGCGTCAGGGATCTAATCAGTCTCCTAAAAATACAGTTTTTAAGAATATGGACATATCTTCTAATGCAAGGAGTGAAAATAATTTTACTACTGCATGTTCGACTACAGACATGAGTTTCTGGGTTCGAGTCCCGAGTCGGGCCAATTCAAAAATCAATATTGAGTTTTCTATTAAGATTTTCTCAATATTTGCCCGAAGTTGGCGGTGAGATCTACCCCCGTGCCTCGGAGAGCAAGTTAAGCCGTCGGTCCTGCGCCTGATCTCTCACCGGTCGTGTCAGATCTCCATCACATCGGACTATGAGAGTGATGGAATAGTGAGTGCATTTGTGTATTATGCCAGCCAATCCGCAGTGGAGCAGCGTGGTGGGTCTATGCTCTAAAAACCCTCGCTCCTCGGAGTGAGGAGGCCTATGCTCAGTAGTAGGACGTTAATAGGCTGCTACTTACCTTTTACTACTGTGCGTTAGGGACCTAATCCATCACTATTTTTTATGTCCTGGAATTGACCTTTAAGTAGGAAGCAAATATGTATATTTGTCTTACTCATGCTAAAAGAACTTTACACGTCAGAGCCTCCCGCAAGGAGTGAAACAACACGATTATAGTCAACGCATAATACGGAAGTCCTGCACGAGATCTGATAGATGTCGTAATGCAGCGAACGTGTTAAATTATGAATAGCTTAAAATTCAATGAAAAGAGAAACTTCTTTACAATTTAATTTTTAAATCTTGTTTACATTTATACAAATCTTTAGAATTCCGAGACTTAGAGGGAGGGAAAAAGGTAGATATGTTAGAAATTTCATTGTCAATTAAATATTAATAGTGTCGAAAATTAATACAAATGTTTGTAAATAAAAAGCCACGTGTGTGTGTTATAGAAGTTATTAATTAAATTTAAAAAAGAGAACTTTTGAAATATTTGTATTTTATATTTTATGAAAGATAGTATATTAAAGGACGAGTGGCAAACTAAAATACTAAATGTTATTTGTAAATATTAAAACTAACCTAACCTAACCTAACGTTCAACGGAATTAACATAAAAAACGCTGCACATCTTCGTGACGGTAACCACGCGTTTCATCCATAAAAAAATACCCTCATGCGCCTATAAGAAGAAAGAAGTGAAGAAGAAAGTGAAAGAAGTTTCACTGCAAAAGTTGTTGCAATAATCACGCACGACATCATGCGTCCACGGCTGAACCAATTTCGATAATTCTTTTGTTATTCTGCTTGTTTTAGTTAGAAGAAGGTTTTTGTAAAGATAAAAATTAACAAAGCTACGTAAAAAAACAGAAATTTTAATCAAACTTAACCATAGTAACTTTGCTAATTTAACCTTCTTAGTGTTTTAGACAGTACAAACTTTTTAATGTAACCTAATGACGTTTGACATAATTGTCACCGATTGACAGATGACAGACATATGCGCTTGTGTGTCAAGTACATAGTAGCGTGTGTGTAATGTAGTTGTGTTAGTGTATAATATGTATGTTTGTTGGTTTTGGGTTGTTTAAAGTAATTTAAAGGATTAGCATGTAGAAAGTACAAGTACCCCTTTTTTTTCGCGTTAATTAAAAATATGTATAAACAAAAGATTCGTTTATCAAAAATCCTTATACGTGCGTCTTCTACTTCTACGTGACACTGGCGAAGTAAATTGTGCCAGTGTGGCACAGGAAAAAGCCATATATCCAAAATAATAATAATAGTAGCGTGTGTAATGGCCATTTTATTGATTTAATGTATTTTTATGCATCATTTCTTCATTATGTACTATATATAAAGCAATGTGAGAAATTTCAAATACCTCCGTCAGCGTAATTTACCTAAAAAGGAATACAGAATTTTTACTCTGCTACGTAGTAACATATAAATAATTACTGGTCTTTAAAGGAAGTACTGAATTATTAAGAGGTTTTGATACCTGCTTATTAACTTGTTTTACTTACGGTTATAAAACATAGTCTCTTCTAGAGAAAAATATTTCATAGATAACACGAGATGCTTTAAATGTAATCGACAATTAGGAATGAATGACTTTTTATATGTCCTGTCATAATATGGACATAAAAATCGACTTAAAACAATTATCAATTATGCTTTATGACAATATAGTGACAAACAACATAATATAGTTTATCAATTATATTATATAAGGGTTATTGCTATGACCAATTTTAAATTATATATGTAACATCTTATTTGCCAACATTCCTCTAATAAATGACTTGATTGATTGAGGTTATACGATATATACGTGGTATGGGCTTACATAGATATTGAGTCCTCCTACCCATAATATAAATAACGTTACTTTCATTTGTAAAGAGGCCCATTAATTATTGACATGAAATACCCAAGCAGGTACATAAATTTGAAAATCCCCCCATAAACTAAAGCTGCCCGCATTCCCAAAAAGGAAATAGCCGCCCGATAAGAACTCATTTCGAGACGTCTGCAAGACTAATGCTCCCAAAGGCTTATCGCACAAAAGGTACCCCACCCCTCTTTATAGAATTTTCGGGCTTGCCGCTGAAGGGGGCCGCTCCCCCTTTTTGCAGCGTACATTTTCATTTCCTTCATCTTTCCGCGCTCGAGGTACTCAGGCACGGACTCTGATGGCTTGTTTACACTGTTACAAATATTAATAACAAATTGAACCCACGACTTCGTGTGAACTGACTTTTGGGTAGTATTTCCATTAATTTAGGCATATTTTATTTACCAATAAGAAACATATGTACAACACCCCCGCAAGCCCCTTGCGGGTGGAATTTAGCAAAATCCGTTGTTAGCTGAGCTCTACTCGGTAAAACGAAAAGTCCTACAAAATTTGAAGTTTTGACCCCCTTATGATTCCAGAGATATTGTGATGAGTCAATAGGTACCTGGATATCTCTTAGGAACCTAATAGCTAAGAACGCTGCAGTTTCAATAGTCGACTGCTCCGGCCGACCGCCACTCGAGAACTGCCGAGATATGCTCGCTGGGTTGTCATCATTGACTCTGTCCCACGCCGATACATCGATGGCACCAGCGCTCCACAGACTACCGCACTCTGGCATATATATACTAGCTGAAGCCGCGAGTTCGTCTGCGTAGATTGTTTTTTTTATTAATTTAGACAAATTATTTTACAAATAAGAAATATACCCGCACTGCCCTTTGAGGGTGGAATTTCCTAAAATTTACTTTTGGTAGTTTCCATTAGGTCAAAAAAAATTCTGACCAAGTTTTACATACCATAATAGAAGAGTTTGTAAATGTGAAAATTTGATTTTTTTTTAATTAACACCCCCGCAACCCCCCTTGCGGGTGGAATTTCGAAAAATGCGTTCTTAGCTGACCTCTACTCGGCAAAAGGAATATTCCTACAAAATTTCGAGGCTCTACACCTTATGATTTAGAGATATCGTGATGATTCAATAGATATCTGGATATCACTTTTATATATATAGATAGATAGATATGCTGATAGAGATGCAATATTTGTACTGCAAAAAAATGCTGTTCGTACGATTAATAATATGAGTCCAAGAGAATCGCTAAGAGGGAAATTAAAAACAGTTAAAATATATAAAAACCCACTGAGTATATATATTAGAAAACTTGTTTTACGTCCATAAAAATATTGGCAATTCGTTCAAGGGTATACGTTTCTATAACAAGCTCCCAGAAAAAGCTACAAAGATGTATCTTAGTGAATTTATATATTTTATATGTTCTATAATTTGAAGGAATACTTAGAAAAGGAAAAAGCGTGGGAGTGAATGAAATTCTCTAAATATATATATTGCAATGATGATGTCAAAAAAAAACGTACACCCGACTTTGTTGTGGGTTCTTCTCAGATTAGGGCGCGAAGGAACCCTCGTAACATTAGATTGTAAGTCGTTCTTTAATGTTATCGTCAGTAGTTCATTTAAATAATTTGTAAAAGCCTACCTGAATAAAGATATTTTGACAGTATATTCAAGAGCGGTGTGATCCACCCCCGTGCCTCGGAGAGCACGTTAAGCCGTCGGTCCTGCGCCCGATCTCTCTCCGGTCGTGTCGGCTTCTCGTCACATCGGACTATGAGAGTGCAGGAATAGAGAGTGCACTTGTGTACTATGCCTGCCAATCCGCAGTGGAGCAGCCTGGTGGGTCTATGCTCTAAAAACCCTCGCTCCCCGGAGCGAGGAGGCCTGTGCCCAGCAGTGGGACGTTAATGGGCTGCTACTTACATTTTTTACTTACATTCAAGAGTAACCGTATACTTATCTATAATAAATTTCCAGAGGACGTTGTTGAGATTTCACTTAATAAATTAAAATCTGTTATTAAATAATTATTAATAAATCTGTTATTTAAATCTGTCAGGTTTCTGGCACACAGCAATACCGAGTTATTCTGCCTTTTCGGGGCTGGGTGGGGGTTGCACAACCTTTAAACCAATAGTTGTGGTTTCAATGTAGTGCAATTACTCAATGCATGTTTATCACAGATGTTTATATTATATAATTGTACCTATGCACCGAATAAAGTTATTTTCTTTCTTTCTTTCAAAAAAAGGAAGCTAATTCAGAAATTGCTCAATAATTTGAAGGATCTTTAGAGGAGAAAAACGCGTGGGAGTAAATGAATAGCTTTGATCGAAATAAAATAAATTAAAAATGATATTATAATGAAGCAGGAAACCCTCGTTGGCGCAGTGGTGCTAGTATTTGCTTTGCTAGCATAGAATCCGGGTTCGATCTGTGCCTGATCTGGTCGGAGGTTTCGGCCGTGGTTAGATACTATATCGCCAAAAACAAAGAGATTTGTGTTCCCGTACGATGCTGTGTAGAAACCATAAGAAGTATACCTCTTACCAAATTAGCGCGCTTTCGTCTTAGGCTGTATCATCACTTACCATCAGGTGAACCACAGTCAAGCGCTAAACTGTCAGCAATGACAGGGTGCAGAGGAACTCTCGTTACTTTTGATTGTAAGTCGGTCTTTTATAACATCATCAGTCATACGTTGGAAATAACAATATGTTCCGGGTTCGCCACCCGGCAGGACAAGCTTAGTAAATTACATTTTATAGTTTGTCTGAATCTGGTTAGAGGCTTCCGTCAAACCTGGCTTTACCTATGGTTATGGTTGAGTAATGTACAAAGGTGCTGTGTTGTTAGGGAACGCCAGCCAAGGCATTTTAATGGACCTGGGCTCACTGACGCTACAGTGATGATTGCACACGTACGTTGTATGGTTTAGGACATTTTCTTGACCAGGTTATGGTCTTTAATAGCATACTTTTCTCTATAAAATAAAAGAAACATCCATTGATTTCTCTTAATATATACACGCTTTCATAATATGCCTTTATGATTAGCCAGATAGAGGATGAGGAGTGTTGGTGCCAGCACTTATGTATGATAATGAAAGTTGGGTATGGCAGAAGAAGCGTTAAAAGTATTGAGAAGTATGAATGGATTGGAACTGAGGGACAACGTAATAAATAGTGTGATAAGAGAATGAATAAAAGGAGACTGAGAAAAAGGATTTATGAGCAAAGACTGAACGAGAAACGTGGAAGGGGAAGACCAAGGCGAACAAGGATATTTTAAATAAGGGTACTCTAAACCGACAAACTGGTATGAAAGGTTCAATGAGAATGAAAGAGGCGAAGGAGATATGGAAGGATCTTGGCAAGTGGCAGGACGTGGTCTCTGCCTACCGTTATAGGAATGAGACGTGATGCTATGTATGTATGTTTTCTTATATAAAAATAAAAACTGTCCGTCTTCAATCCATAATATAATAAATGAATTGTTTTTATGTATATAATAAATGACGAAGTCTGTCCCTGCTTCCAATTCCCCGTCTTACAGCGGCAACCTTAGACACCCACCCTCTCAAACTCCCCGCAGTTCGTTAGCGAACTTCCATACTTTGTAATATGCAAATGTCGAGTCTAAGGGGATGCCGTGTTACGTCTTAAAATGAATTAATGACGTAGGTGATTTAGGGGGAGGGGCTAAAGGAAGGGGTACAGGTGGAACTGCTTAGACATTTCACTAAATATTGATTATAATGTCTTGTTTTCTGTTTGCAACAGTGACTTTGAGTTTTGAGTGTTGCCGTAAAATTTACAATCAAATGTTGTATGTGAAACTAATTAAATTTCGCTTATGAATTGTTCTAGGTGTCCTTAAGCTAAATAGGGATGGCCAATTTAAGGTACGGTAAAAACAGTTAAAAAAAAAAACAGTTAAAGCCTCCGCAGTCTTAAGGTCATCGTTGGGTTCGTCACAGTATTCTGCGGGGTACGGGCCTCGAGGCAGGGCCTCATTGCCCGGGCATCTTTCCTCCAGGCATTCAGTAACTGCCCGGTACTCTTTTTGCCCGTATTTTATACGGGCTGGATCCCGCGGGCGACGCCAGCGGGTCAATTCTGGTCAATTCCGAGGAGGGTGTGTTCCGCGTGTTGCTGCTACCGCGTCATCTTCGCCGCTATCACCTACGGCTGGTGGTGGTGACAGCAGGAGTTCACGAGGCAGAGGACTCCCAGGTTTTGCCGTTCTTTGGTACTGGCTGGCAATGCCGTGGAGCTGTGTGTGCGGAGAGTTATCTGCCAGGCGGAACATACTCCTCGCAAGCTGGCGGACGAACACCCACACAGTGGGCATCCTGGTATCCCGATGGATAACGTCATTCCTGATGTACCTCGGAGCTCCTACTATCAGACGTAGGCACTTGTTCTGCTTCAGTCTTAAGAAAGAGGGTTTTTACAGTATCGTTCCACCACGCTGTTTCACCTCGAGTTAGCAGGCTACTAATACCATAGAATACTCCCAGGATACACAGGTGTTACGACGTTTTCCTTTAGCAAAAGCACAATCAGGGCTGGAACGTACAATCGACCATCATCGAAATCTGGACCAATATGGCTCATATCGGCTGCCAAAAGGACAAGGCTCTAGTGTTATAACGAAGACACAAAAATACAGACACAGTCTACAGCTGTAAAGAATACTATCAAGGAATATATATACATTTATTGCTTGACCTCTAAAATGGAAGCGTGCTAACCTGGTAAGAGGTAATTAATCCCTTATGAATCCTCTACAGCATCGTCGTCGGCACGTTTATGCTGTTAGGGTGCTAAATGTTATGGTGGTCCTGATCTACTCAAATTAGACAATATAATCTTTAAACTGCACATCCATGGAAAAAATTAACCAGTGAAATTAATAATAACTTCAAAAGCAACTCTTACAAATACATTAATATGATCTAAAAAGTTCTTTGTACTCTTATAATTGAAGTCAGACAGAGTGGGCTACCACCGCTTCACACAAAATACACCTTATAAATATTGCAATGCAGCAACAAACGTAAGCTCATTGCCATTTAATTACAGACAGTTACATATCCTGCCACAAACCGCACCTTTACTGTAAACCGTTGAGGAGTTCCATTGATCATCATATTTAACTACGACTAGCACTTGACCATACATAAGTTACGGTAGGTAACTCAAATATCCGGAGATCTTATAAAAGATTCTGTCGAGTATAGTTAATTTGCTCCTAAGAATTGAAGAGTTCAGTTACTTCATCAGGGATCACATGATCAAACCTAACCAAACTATCATCAAACAACCGTTGACGTATATTATAAAGGTCTAATAAAAAACGAATCGTCGAAAACGTTTGGCGTGATCCTGAGTTATTCGTCCATTTGTCGCGAAAATTTAAGACTTATCCGGTTTTCTCATGGATGCCATCATCAGAACTGGATTAAAAAGAATGGGACCCTAAGACAAGCACCAACACGGTTCACCCACGAATTGATAACCTCCTTCTTTTCTTGAAGACGATTGAAAATAACTTTGAGCGACATTTCAGAACGGTACAGGCGAGTACACGAGTAAATCTTTTTTTCTAAAATCCAATTTATTTTATTTTTACCATTTATAATGTACGGCTATAAGGTACAACGTAATATTTAATAACTTTATATTTAAAAAAAAAGTTGCCGTACATAAATTTATGATCTAACAGCAATTATCTACATTTCAGGATTTACCGTGTTATCTACATTTCAGGATTTACCGTGTTATTTACCGTGTTACTGACATGATTATGATATAGTAACAGCCTTCTAAGCGTTGTAGTATATTTTTGAATTTGTGTTGACGAGAATCGAAATCAGGACCTATTTTTTATTTCTGACAGGTTAGCGCTTGACTAGATGCGAATCTTGGGAGTGGAATAACAATATTAAATAAGATTAGGAATGAGTATATTAGAGGAAGTGTGAAAGTTGCACCAGTGACCGAGAAGTTAAGGAGTGAAAAGCTATCCTGGTATGGACATGTAAGAGAAGGGAGGATAGCCATGTATGCTAGAAGGCCCTAAATATGAAGATCAGCGGCAGGGCCGGGAGAGGGTGACCAAAAAAAGTGTGGATGAACAGTATGAAAGAGGATATCTGTGTAAGGAGTGTGAATGAAGAAATAATAGCGGATAGAGTGAAGTGGCGAATGAAAACTTGCTGTGCCGACCCTACCTAATGAGATAAGGGCAAGAAAATGATAAGTAGCGCTTGGTTGTAATCACACCTTATTATAAATGATGCCACAATCTAAGATGGAAGCGCGCTAATCTGGTAAGAGGCAATTTACCTGTTATTTTTCTACATAGAATTGTATCGGAATACAAATCGCTTTGTTTAACGGTAACACTTTGCTGGTAGGGTGGTAACTAAGTAGGACCGAAACGGTAAATTGCGTCTTACCAGATTAGCGCTCATATCTTAGATTGTACCATCACTTACCATCCGGTGTAATCACATTCAAGCGCTAACCTGTCAGGAATAAAATATTTAACCCTTTAAGCAATATTTACAATATAAATATATTTGAAACAATTTTAAAATGGAAGAGTTTCTGTCATTTAATAATCTATGTTATATTGAGCTTATGTAATGGTAAGCCTTATTCTATTTATCGTCTTATATATACATAAAAAGTAAGTAGGTGAGTAGCAGCTCACTTACGTCCCACTGCTGGGCACAGATTTCCTCACTCATATGAGAGAGGGTTTTTAGAGCATAGACCCATCACGCTGCTCTCATAGTCCGATGTGACGAGAATCCGAAACGACCTGTGAGAGATTAGGCGCAGGACCGACGGCTTAACGTGCTCTCCGAGGCACGGGGGTGGGTCACACCGCCAACTTCCCAACTTAGGGCAAATATTGAGAAAATTTTAATAGAAAACTCAATATTCTATTTCGAATTGGCCCAACCCGGGACTCAAACACTCAAACACTCATGTTTATAGTCGAACATGCTAACCACTAGACCAATAAGGCAGTGTGCACACTTATAATGAAAATTGTAATAATGTATACATAACACAGATGTGAAGATATATATAGATTTGCATGTGTATGCTACTGAACTCATGCTAAAGGGCTAGACGGATTTTGTTGAGTTTTTTTGTTTTTCAAGACAATTCGATAAATAACGTATTTATCTATATCCCCACAGCATCGTGAACTACGCGATCTAAACCGTCTAGAACCTATTAAATGTATATATATATTATTGTATGTATATATAACTGCTTCATTGGTCCAGTGGTTAGCATGTTCGACTACAGACATGAGGTCCTGGGTTCGAGTCCCGGGTCGGGCCAAGTCAAAATCAATATTGAGTTTTCTATTGAGATTTTCTCAATATTTGCCCGAAGTTGGGAAGTTGGCGGTGTGATCCACCCCCGTGCCTCGGAGAGCACGTTAAGCCGTCGGTCCTGCGCCTGATCTCTCTCCGGTCGTGTCTATGAGAGTGAAGGAATAGAGAGTGCACTTGTTGTGTACTATGCCTGCCAATCCGCAGTGGAGTGAGGAGGCCTGTGCCCAGCAGTGGGACGCTAATGGACTGCTACTTACTTACGTTTTTTATATATTATTGGAAACCTCAGTGTTAATAATATCTTATTAATGGTAATTTTGCCTGGAAATATTTGAACCACTTATTCAAATTACATCTATGTTACCTGTGTACTATAAAGTATATTCTCTCTATATCGAAACTGCAAAGCAAACATTATGTAAGCCATTATATAATAATAATAGGCTTCATTGATTTCCCACACATACTCATCGTTAACACTATTTACAATTATGAAATTATACTTATACGATTACCTATACTACTTATTGTAAATCTTTTTTTGAAATCATCTATATATATATATATAGAGTAAGCCACTAATCTAAAATTATTCATCAGCAATGAAACCCCTTCTTAAATGCAAAAAAATTACATTTTGTGGTTTTGTCTAAAAAAACTGTGAAACCAGGTTATTTATGTGCTCGAATTCCACTGCAACAGTATGAAATGTATAGTATAACAATTGTTTGGATACAAAGACCAGTTTATTTATTGTTATAAAAGTCTAGCTTAATTCAATTGATTAATAGAAATCCTACGATATAATACGAGTGTAACACTGAGGTAACTTGACCATAGTTACATTGTTTATATAAATCAAAGTTGGAGTAATTTGTGTTTATTAACAATCTGTCGCTCGCCCTTGACCCGATGCCCTCTCGGGTTCAACTGACCGCTGTATTAGGTACCTACCTAGTGTCCTAACAAGCGTATTACATATCAAATGTCTTTATTTTATAAATGTAAACGTAACTCTCGTCTATCTGTTACTTATATCTGATGGCAATTTCATAAGGATTCAATTGGCTAAAGTCTATATCAATTTATATTACTGGTAGTTCCAAAGAGACATGAGAACTAATACTTCGCAGACATAGTCACAAGCAACAACTTTTCTATTTATATATAAAAATCTATACCTAGTCATAAAAAATAATCTTAATACAAAAATTTCACCCTTTACACGATAAAAGACCTGTTTAAAGCAACAGGTTAGATGTTTACATTATAAAATACTTAACGAATATCGTAGTTCTCACAAGGAGCGATATGTTCGGATTGAACGTGATTTAACCGGTTTAAAAAAGGATATTACATTTTAATCTTGATGCGACTTTTTAATTTCATTAAATAATTCATTCTATATCTATAAAAAAATTATTGGCCTATCTTATGATTTCGTGATTTGTTGTTTTAGACAAAATGACCTTATAAAGAACCCACTGTAATTGTTAGTATTATAACAATTACAGTAGCAATAGACATCTAAATTTGAAATGAATACTGATAAAAATAAAATGATTAACCTTTTATTAATCATATCACACTTAACTACAGCTAAAAATATTTTATACTATGAGCCAACAATTTTTAAAGTTATCGCAGAAAAATTACCTTATAAAATACTTACAGTGATGTGTATAATTAATACGTATTTGACGTCTCTTTTGTTTATTTTTAATTTGTCTCTTTTACGGGAAAGACAAAGATTTTGGATCATACAGCGTTATAATTTTAAAATATAATATTAGTAAATAATTTATAATAATATAAAAGCGTTTAACTTAATCTAATCTTGACAAATCTTACTATTATGTTATATTATTACTGCACTGTAAAAAAACCGTCCATACTTATGCTAACCACGTCATATTTTTATCTATTCACTCCTATAGTCATTTTCTACATCTATATAGGTATTCAAAATATAGCTTAAAAATTGCTAATGCATCTCTTTTCAAAAAATCCTACAATATAGGTTCACTTTAAAATAGAAAGAATCACCATACCCTTGACAATAAAATACCTGTTTCAATTAACAGGTTTATAAGAAAGCGTCATATAAAACTACTGATATTAAAAGAAATTCTCACAAGAAACTATTGAGTTTTATCCACGTAAAACCGGATTGAACTGGTTTTACTTGAATTTGATTTTGTTAAGGAAAGTGTCCTATTTAGATTTGCTTTTATGGAGCATTTTTTGAGGTCACTGGTGTCATGAGAATAAGCTCTGGTATCAACAAGTCTTATAAAATACAATAAATTTTATTATACTATTATCTGTCAATTGAATTATGAAAGGTTGGCCTTGTTTGTAACAAAGCGTAGATTTGGAAGATTAACAGAAAATAGATATGAAAGTGCCTTTTTATATATTTAATAGTAACAAACAAAAAATTAAAAGCAGTTACACAAAATAGTTTTTGTTATTTATACGTGCATTTTCTTATAGTTGCAATGTTACATAGTAAATATGAAAAAAAAAATAATAAAGCAGTAGGTTAAAACATATTATACGCAAAATATTAATTATATTTTACGTAGTCATTTTATGGAAAGGCCTATAGAAATAAATGTATTGTATATGTATGTATGTTATTTTTTAATTTTCATTACATAAAGATCAATCAAGATTCCACTAATAGTTACAACATATACATAACTCAAAGTATTAGAATAATTTATGTAACATACACAATAGATATATTAAAAACAAAAAAAGGTTATAAGTATTGTAAAAATAGTGTACTTAAATTTATAATAAAACAGTTTGAAACTCCAAACAATCAAGTATAATATCGCTTGAACCAATAACACGGCTTATAATTTAAAAAAAAAAGCTATTAGAATTTAAAGCAATTCTTGCCACGAAATTCGTATTAGACGGTCTAACATCAAAATCCCACATAGATATCTCAAAGCGCTTTCAAACGCCGAAAGCGCTTGAACTACCAATGTAACAAGAACCCTATAAAATAAGCACCCCACCTATTCCTCAGAGAAATTCAAATTTCGAACGCCTCTAGCACCGCCATCTTGCGCAAGACGTCGATATAGAATTACTAGCTGCCGCGTATTTTTTTCCTAGAACGTCTTAAGTTAAGTATTTTTGTGCCACTATAGCTCTTACGACGTCACCTTACGCTACTGAATCGCTCGCGTAAAAATGTTGCTCTATTCCGTCTTCATGCATTTTCGAAACCCCACATATCTGTAATAATCTATTTAAAACTAAACTATATCTTAAAATAATAAAGTTGAGTATTGAATGTCTTCTATTAACAGCTTGGGTCTTTCTTTAGTAAATAATAAAAACTATGTTAACAATAGCTACAATATTAGTATAGCTATCTCGCTTTGCGTACAGTTTTAAAAGTGTGCTAGAAAGAGATAGTTATATATTAGTTGTGGCGTTGTAAAAGGCGTGGTTAAATAGTTCGGTTAGTAGATCAAGTTTGGAAGAAGTTTGAAATGGGTAGGTTTTTATTGAATTTTCGTTCGGTTGCGCTACGTTGGGCATTGGAATGTGGATTCCAATTTCAAATTCTTATTACATTTAAGTTTCTTCTGATATTTTTTTAAATCTGATTTTGATAGCGTTCTAGATTCCAAGTAAGCTTTGAAATACTTTTATTTATTTGACAAATATTTTTTGGAAGTCAGTCAGTAAAATGCAAATTCGACGTTTCTTTACAATGATTTTTGAAATCTTACTGGCACTTATAGGTATTCTTTTAAAAATGCGCTGCTGAATTAGTTTCCCTATTTCCTTTAAAATTCTTAAAATACTGATTTGTCAGTTAATATGTTAAATGATCAAGCTTTTTTATATTTTTTAACATAAAGTATTTTCCTATTGAGTGGGTTCTTAGTTAAAAATAAAATCAGCATTAATATGTAAGTGACATTATCAACATTCATTTTTTTTATTTATTTCTTAAGGCAAAGGATTTAGATGATTTTACTTGAAATATAAGAACATTTTTAATTACTTATATATTATAATGGGAATATTCAATTAAATTTATTTATTTATTTATTAATATTAATTTATTTATTAATAAACGAATTTGTGCTTAAAAGGTGTTGTTATTATTTGAGAGTATTTTTTTTTTCAATAATAAATTCAAATTCGGTACGTGTATCTAGATAGATATTCTATTGTGTCTATTAAACAATTGTTTAAAATAATGGAAAGTGGAAATAAAACAATATATCTAATTTGAATATGGAGATTATCCCAATCAAGGAGACGAAAAACTATTATTTCGGTACAGCTTTTTTTAAAATAAACATGACTAACGAAAGCATAGACTATAAAAAAAATTAACTTTGAATGTTTGAAATTTGTCATTAGAAAGACACATATTTCGAATTGTTATACGTAACATAATGATATTAAAAAACAATTACAAATCTCCAGCTGCAAAGTCATATTGTGAGAAGAATTCTCCAGAAAATGAACCGGTCATTGCTTTTTATCGTCATCATTACAATGTAATTTAAATTTCTAAACGAATCGCTTGTTTCATCCTACTCTTTGATTGTCAAGTCAGGGGCCATAACCACTGTAGTGCGACCCGCAGACATAAAAACGACAGGAACGATAAATATGGTTAAAAATACCAAAAAGTTTCTACAAAATATTGTGGCTATTCGATGAAATGTGGCCACGACAATATCCTCATAAATTTTGAGGTTCCTGTGTATACCCTCAAACGTTTCTGGCTCAGACAAATATCCTTACAACATTTGTGGCTCGTGGAAATATAGTCATAATATTTGTGGCCCGCACAAACATCCTCATAACATTTGTGGTCAACATCAATATCCTCATAACAGTTATCGTTCGCACAAACATCCTCATAACATTTGTGGTCATCATCAATATCCTCATAACAGTTATGGTTCGCACAAACATCCTCATAACATTTGTGGTCCACACAAATATCCTCATAACATTTATGGCCCGCACAAACATCCTCATAACATTTGTGGTCAACACCAATATCCTCATAGCAGTTATGGTTCGCAGAAACATCCTCAAAACATTTGTGGTCCACACTAATAACCTCATAACATTTATGGCCCGCACAAACATCCTCATAACATTTGTGGTCTACACCAATATCCTCATGACAGTTATGGCCCGCACAAACATCCTCATAACATTTTTGGTCCTCACCAATATCCTCGTAACGTTTATGGCCCGCACAAATATCCTCATAACATTTGTGGCCCGCACCAATATCCTCATAAGATTTGTGGCCCGACCTCAAAATCCTTATAAAATATGTGGCCCGATCCAATATCCTCATAACATTTATGGCCCGCACAAACATCCGCATAGTATTTGTGGCCCGCACAAATATCCTTACAACATTTGTGGCCCGACCTCAAAATCCTTATAAAATATGTGGCCCGATCCAATATCCTCATAACATTCATGGCCCGCACCAATATCCTTATAACACTTATGGCCCGCACAAACATCCTCATAACATTTGTGGCTCGCACCAATATCCTTATAACATTTGTGACCCGACCTCAAAATCCTCATAAAATTTGTGGCCTGAACCAATATCCTTATAACATTGATGGCCCTTACAAACATCCTCATAACATTTGTGGCTCGCACCAACATCCTCATAAGATTTGTGGACTTGTACAATATCTTCATGATATTTGTGGCTCGCAAAATATTGTTATTACTTTTGAGGCTCGTGCTAATATCCTCATACCGTTGGTGGCCCAGAACAAGATTTTTACGACATTTGTGGCCCTTGGAAATACAATCGTAACATTTATGGCTCGCACCAAAATTCTCATAACATTAGTGGCTCGCACCAATACCCTCATAACATTTATGACCCGCACCAACATCCTCATAACATTTGTGGCCCGCACCAACATCCTCATAACATTTGTGGCTCGCACCAAAATTCTCATAACATTAGTGGCCGGCACCAATACCCTCATAACATTAATGACCCGCACCAACATCCTCATAACATTTGTGGCCCGCACCAATATCCACACAACATTTATGACCCGGGTCAGTATCCTCATAATATTTGTGGCCCTTCTAGAAGGAAAAGTTGCCAACACCTTGTCTAAATAAACTAAATTTATAAATAAACTTAAATTACTATACTATATATTTTCGATTAAAATTCTTTTAAAAAGGTAATGTAAGTGGCAGCCTGGTCTTACTGCTGGCCACGGGCTTTTTCACTCATAAAATGTAGCGTGTTTAGAGCATAAACCCACCACGCAGATACACTACAGGTTGGTTTGCTACAAATACGCCAGAATTACTCTCAGAGGTTGAAACATGCCAATTTCTTTTTGTATAGAGAAATTTAGTGGTACCAGCTCAGGATTTCTCACCGCACATATTTGCGCTTGTCTTCTCGCCTTCGTGAACTCTCATTCGGATTCAATCGAGGCATCAGAGAGTGTGCGAATGATACTTGAAACTCTCAATAAGGGAGTGGGTTCTGCTGGGTTTTAGTAGGTATTGTGAGACCTTTTATAGTTAATTAATGTAATATTTATATTTTTAATAGGATAATAGCTTCTATAATATTGTAGACACTTTTTTGCGAGGGCAGATTTTATGTGACCAATTTTTTCACACCTTTTACATTAATGCATTTTTATTACTGATCCCTATTTTTGATGATAAAGTAATATAGCTTATTTCACTCAGTGAAAATTGGGCTTTCTATTGGTGAATAATTTTTTGAAATCGCTCCTTTAGTTTTTCTGTAAAATCTTTACAAACATACATACGAAAACACAAATGAATGAATTACTTTACATACACGAATTGAGTAGAAACCAATTGTATGATTATCATTTCACAACACATTCCTATTAGATTCTTGCTAAAAGGATAACGCGATCGTATCCTAAGTAGTTACTAGATTCTTTTTTCTACTAATGGTCTTTTACACTGCACCATATTCTACTAATGACGGCGCAGTGGAGAAGACATGAACGAGGTAGAATAAAATGGTAAATAAAGATGAAATAACTGTTCCATTGTACTATAAATAAACTACATAAAAAAATTAGAAATTCCAGCTAACCCGATAGAGTTAGTTGTGGATTCTTCTCAGATCAGGACGCAGTGGAACCCTCGTTACTCTAGAATGTAAGTCGTTTTTTAATATAATCATCAGTCGTACGTTAAAGTTTAAGAATTTACTGTATTTGACGATTCAAAAGTGCAGGTTATGATTTAAATTTACAGGTTAGTGCTTGACTGTGATCACACCCGATAGTAAGTGATGATATAGTCTAAGATGAAAGCACGCTGACCTGTTAAGAGGCAATTTATCTCTTGTGGTTTCACAGCGTCGTACCGGAACGTAAATCTCTTGCTTGGCGGTACGTCTTTGCTGGTAGGTTTACAGATTGTCTTATACTATGCCCAGTACTTGTTGCAATGCCGCAAATTAAGTCATCTAATTCAATCGTCTAAAGCATACTCTTTTACCTTTCTAGGAAAAGTCCCAACTTTTTTTGCTATAAAAGTCATTATTCAGTCAGCTTTTTCGATATAGTAAAACTTTTTATATATAAATGTAATCTGTCTGTACATGTCCTGGGGTCAGAGGTACCGGGTTTGATCCCTAGTAGGACGTTTAGGAAATTGCATTGTCTAATTTGGAGTCTAGACTGGAGGCTTCAGCTGTGGCTAGTTACCACTCTACCAACAAAGACCAATCAAGGAGATTTGTGTTCCGATACGACGCTGTGAAACCACAAGAGATAAATTGCCTCTTAACAGGTCAGCGTGCTTTCATCTTAGACTATATCATCACTTACTATCGGGTGTGATCACAGTCAAGCACTAACCTGTAAATGTGAATCATAACCTGCACTTTTGAATTGTCAAATACAGTAAATTTTTAAACTTTAACGTGCGACTGATGATTATATCAAAAAGCGACTTACATTCTAGAGTAACGAGGGTTCCACTGCGTCCTGATCTGAGAAGAATCCACAACAAACTCTATCGGGTTTCCTTTGTTCTTGGGAATTTCTAATTTGTTTGTGTAGTTTATTTCTAGCACAATCGTAAAGTTATTTCATCTTTAGTTGTAGTAGAAATCATAAGAGGTAAATTTGTAAATTTGATGAAATTTTGTATGTTTTGGGAACCACTGGAAACAACTAGTATTTTTGAAGTGCATTCTTTAGGTGCATGAGGGTAAAATGTTTACGGACGAAACGCGTGTTTAGCGTCACGAAGATGTGCAGCGTTTTTATGCTACTTCGTTTGAAGGTTAGGTAGTTTTAATATTTACAAAAATTCAAGAGGAATTTTAATTTAATATTCATCATCTACGATATTATTTATTAAGCAATATATAATTAATGTATTTTAATCATTACTTAAACAAGACTTAAAAATTTGTTTGCCAAAGAAGTTTCACTTCTGACATGTCCATTAATCCGGAGAATTTAACAATAAACGGTAAGTGAGGAAAGTAGCAACCTATTAACATCCCACTGCTGGGCACAGGTCTCTTCACTCACTGGAGAGAAGGCTTTAAGAGCATAAACCGACCGCAAGGCACTCTCAATTCCTTTAGTGATGATAATTCGCCTGACCTGGAACTGGAAGCCAGGACCTCATATCTGTAGCCTAACAAACAGACCACTAAACCAATAGGGCAGTAATGAAAATCACAAAATACGAAGTAAATTATAATACAATGGATTTAAATACAAATTTAAATGAAATCTATATAAAATGATGCAATATTTACTATTAAACAAACCATCTTTGACTTTGACGTAAACTATTTTGACGACCTCTCCCTCGTAGTCGGCATTGGGTCACGAGTTCAATGACCCCTCTATGTCGTAATTAACTGGACCTGGTTAAGGATTCCACACATTTGTCTATATCTAAACTAATATCACTTAGAGGAAACGTTTTTGTTTTTGTATGTTTGTAACGTTTTCACACAAAAACTACTACATCGATTACAACATTTTTTTCATTAATAGAAAGCTGCATTTTCACCAAACGACAAAGGCTATATAACTTTCTTTAAAAAAATAGAGATCTCTAACAAAAATACATTAATGTAAACCAAGGTGTGAAAAAAATTGTCACAAAAAATCTGTCATCGCATGCCCTGCTAAAACTATTGAAGATAGAACAAATAAATTGTTCTAGAATATTGAATTGAAGTCTCTCTATCAGGGTTCTAGTGCTTGTGTCAGAATAAACGGAGCGTAGACGGAGTGGTTTCCTGTCGAAAGAGGTGTTGGACAGGGATGTGTTGCGTCGCCATGGCTGTTCAACCTATTCATGGATAAATGTTTGACAGATTTAAAAGAAAGTATGTATGGGTTAAGAATGAATGAATTACTCATCAAATGTATACCCTACGCTGATGATCAAGTAATACTTGCGTCATCCGCTAATGAGCTACAGGAGATGCTAAATATTATGAATGAAGCTTTGAAAGGGAAAGGAATGAAAGTGAATGTAAACAAAACGAAAGTTATGCTTTTTGAACGAGATGAATCTATGATGAATGGCAATATTTTGATAGATGGGGAACAAGTGGAAGAGGTGAAAGAATTTGTATACTTGGGATCTAAATTTACAAAAGATGGAACATGTGAAAGTGATATTGAAAGGAGAGTGAATGCAGGGAATATGGTAAATGGTGCTCTGCACGCCTTTATTAATAGCCAGATGGTGTCCCAAAGGGCCACTGACTGTGCATGCAGGACTGGGTATAGCAGAAGAATCACAAAAGTAAAATAAATGCAGTAGAGATGAGAGCGTTGCGAAGTATGAGTGGATTGAAACTGAGTGACAGAGTAAGAAATAGTGTGATAAGAGAACGTTGTGATATTAAAGAAGACGTAGTGACTAAAATTGAGAAAGGTATGCTTAGATGGTTTGAGCATGTAGAGAGAATGAGTGAAAGGAGACTGACAAAAAGGATTTATGACCAAGGCGAACGTTGCAGGACCAAATTCAGGACATTTTTAAATAAGGGGTAGGTCAAGAGTACTCTAAACCGACGAAATTGTATGAAAGTTTTAATGAGAATGAAAGAAGCGAAGGAGTTATCCAAGGATCGTGGCAAGTGGAAGGACGTTGTCTCTGCCTACCCCTATGGGAATGAGGCGTGATGCTGTGTATGTATTTTATTAAAGACCGTTTCAATATCTGTAAAATACTTTTTATTTTATTAAAATCGGACATTCCATTCATAAGATATAACGAATTTAGGAATTTCAATGTGAGTGAGCTTATATTCCAAGGATACCAATATTTACCCACCGACATATCTAAATGGATTTATATCGGACATCCTACGTAAATGATTAGATATATATTCGTTGTAAAGCAAAATCTGTATATTGATTAGATTATGAATGTTATTTTGAATCTAATAATCCGAAAGGAAGTAATTAAAAACTAAATTAAATAAAACTTTTAGATTAACTTTCCGCCGTCACGAGATCGGTTTCTACGTAAATTCTTTCTTATAATAACTTCTTTACGTACGTCTGCTTTGGAGAGTAAGCTGGTGAATGTGTGGAGGGAATGTTACGAAAAGTGTGATCGGGCAAACGAAAGTTGAAGGCGAGATATAAGTTAATGAAGATAAAAATCAAGAGAGTTACTGTCTCTACGTTCCCTTTTATTTCTAAATTAGCTGGACCGATTTTGACAGGACTCTCACTGGAAGATAGTTGTTATTTAAAGAGTTAAACAGGCATTTTGTTTTAAAAAAATCAGTTGGTTTTGCCTTCAAGCTAAATCATGTGGCTCGACAAAGTATTCTTCATTACATTTGTGACCTGTCAAAATATGCTTATTACATTTATGGCTTGGCAAAATAACCTCATGACATTTGTTGCTCGCCACAATATTCTTCATTACATTTGTGGCCCGTCAAAATATTCTTCATCAGATTTGTGACCTTTCCAAATATTCTTATTACATTTAGGGCCTGGAAAAATAACCTCATTACATTTGTTGCTCGCCACAATATTCTTCATTACATTTGTCGCCCGCCTAAATATTGTTATTCCATTTGTGGCCTGCCTAAATATTCCTATAATATTTATGGCATGCCAAAATATCCTCATAACACTTGTGACCCTTCAAAATAGTCAAAAAATTCTAATTGCAAATGTGGCTCGCCAACATAATCTCATTACATTTGTGGCCCGCTTAAATATTCCCATTACATTTGTGGCTCACCAAAATATTCTCGTTACTTTTATGGCTCCTTAAAATATCCTCGTAACATTTGTGGCTCGCCGAAATAGTCCCATTACATTTATGGCCCGCTAAAATAGTGCCGTTACATTTGTGGCTCACCAAAATATTCTCGTCACTTTTATGGTCCCTTAAAATATCCTCGTAACATTTGTGGCTCGCCGAAATATTCCCATTACATTTGTGGCCCGCTAAAATATTCCCATTATCTGTGGCTCACCAAAATATTCTCGTCACTTTTATGGCCCTTCAAAATATCCTCGTAACATATGTGGCTCGCCGATATATTATCTTTACATTTGTGGTTCGTCAACATATTCTCGTCACTTCTATGGCCAGCCAAAATATCCTCGTAACTTTTGTGACTCGCAGAAATATTCTCATTACATTTGTGGCCCGCTAAAATATTCCCATTACATTTGTGGCTCACCAAAATATTCTCGTCACTATTATGGCCCTCCAAAATATCCTTGCAATATCTGTAGCCTGCCGAAATATTCTCATTACATTTATGGCCTGCCAAAATATCCTCGTAACATTTGTGGCCCTTCTATAACAAAAAGTGGCCCAGACGTGATCTAAAAACCACTCTTGAATTGTTTTTCATAAAAATTGGCTTTGTCATTACTTTCTTATAAAAATTTGTTTACGAACGTTTTCATTGTTACATTTTTAAGTACCTTTAAAAAGACGGACTAAGTGTTACGTATCGGAAGAAAGAAAAAAAAGTACATATGTCAGAAGTGAAACTTCTTTGGCAAACTAATTTTTAAGTCCTGTTTATATTTATACAAATCTAAAACTTTACATTTCTGAGACTTAGAGGGAGGGAAAAAGGAAGATATGTTACGAATTTATTTGATTTAATTGTCATTAAAATATTGAAAGTGTCGAAAATAAAACAAATAATATATAGAAATTTCGAATGACTTATTGTAAATTAAAATGCCACATATTATTTGTGAATATTAAAACTACCCAACCTTCACACGAATTAGCATAAAAAAACGCTGCACATCTTCGTGACGCGCATGCGCCTAAAGAAGTTTCACTTCAAAAAAATATTCTTCACACTCGTGGATAAGAAAATAAATATTGAAATTTGTTGGCTGGAATTATAGGCATCCAAATCAAAATATTCTTTATTTAAGTAGGCTCGAAAAGCACTTTTGAATCGTCAGTAGGCTGTCCGTTGGTAACAAATCTACCACCGGTTCGGAAAATTGAACCCGCTGAGAAGAAACCGGCAAGAAACTCAACGCTTACTCTTTTAAAGATAGTTTTGTACCTTACAACATACATAAATAGCATTACGCCTCATTCCCATAGGGGTAGCCAGAGACAACATCCTTCCACTTGCCACGATCTTTTCATATCTCCTTCGCACCTTCATTCTCATTAAACCTTTCATACAACTTCGTCGGTTTAGAGTACTCTTGACCTGGCCGTTATTTAAAATGTCCTGGATTTGGTCCAGGAACGTTCGCTTTGGTCTTCCCCTTCCAACTTTCGCATTCACTCTTGACTCATAAATCCTTTTTGTCAGTCTCCTTTCATTCATTCTCTCTACATGCCCAAACCATCTAAGCATACCTTTCTCAATTTTAGTCACTACGTCTTCTTTTATACCACAACGTTCTCTTATCACACTATTTCTTACTCTGTCACTCAGTTTTAATCCACTCATGCTTCTCAACGCTCTCATCTCTACCGCATTTATTTTACTTTTGTGATTCTTCTGCCATACCCAACTTTCACTACCATACATAAGTGTTGGCACCAACACTCCAGCATGCACTGCCAGTCTAGCCCTTTGAGACACCATCTGGCTATTCATAAAAGCATGCAGAGCACCATTTACCATATTCCCTGCATTCACTCTCCTTTCGATATCACTGTCACATGTTCCATCTTTTGTAAATTTAGATCCCAAGTATACAAATTCTTTCACCTCTTCCACTTGTTCCCCATCTATCAAAATATTGCCATTCATCATAGATTCATCTCGTTCAAAAAGCATTACTTTCGTTTTGTTTACATTCACTTTCATTCCTTTCCCTTTCAAAGATTCATTCATAATATTTAGCATCACCTGTACCTTACAATGTGTAATATATTGCTTATGTGTGCAACTGGAATCAAGTCCATACATTTCTATTTATACCAGTGAAACATTTACATGCACTACATACACAATTCTCAAATTTAATCAACACTTCTGTTTAGTCGTCGTTTTTACGACGACTGTGATTGGCGGACTTTTTATTTTTTGAGTGGGGCGTTTGATGTTAGTATGTTTTGCTTTGTCTGCACTCACTTTTTCTTTTTTATGTAATTATAGGAAATTTGTATTTTCGAAAACTGTTTTGGTTGTAAGGTATTATATCATGTATTTTGTTATTTTTATGTATAAAATGTATTCTTTGTTTCCAAAGTAAAGCTAAAATAAAATAAAAAAAATGTATTGGTGCATATACAACGTTATTTCAACATGAATTAACACTTTTCAAGTATTCTAGATTTACTTCCAGGCTGTGCTGTTTTTCTTTATCGACTAGCATATTTTTATATAGAGAACTTATGCCCGATTTCATCGACCTTTATTAAAGCATCACATAGTTATGGGACCAATTACCTATAGCAAAACCTCGTAAAGTTTAGGGGATTATGTTAAAATCAGACCTTAATAGCATTATCTAGAATTTTTCTCACGTGATTGATGTTCACCTATATGATTATATTTTTAACCACTATCCTATATTTGTTTGTTAAAATTTATATTAACAATCAAAAATGGTTTCATTTCAATATGAAAAACATCATATTTGAAATGTAGTAGTTTTATGGCCATGGGACCTCAATTATTAATATGCTTTTAACCTGTAAATTCTTATATGAAAATGTTTTCTACTTCTCACTAGATGCCGCTGCACGAGTATATAAAATAACTAAAAGTTATTCAATGTGACTTTTGAGTTTTGAAAATATCAGTTAATGTAACATATCTAAGATAAAATCTTAAATAAATATAATTTACGAAATAAATTTTCAAAATAGTATAGTAGTGCAATTTTAGTTTTTTCTCTATTGGATGATAGAGGGCAGTACTTGAATTTCTAGTCCAACTACATGCCCACAGATGTCACTAGCTTATTTACAATTTGAAACTAGTTGCAAATTATTTTACTTAACGACTTTTCTTTGACGAAAACCATAAAGCATGGTGTACTTTACCATAATCAAGGCCTCCCACTAGTTTAGATCCAGGTAGAGTATATCCAATTTTCTTATATTTGCCCTACTGAAAATCGAACCCAGAATTGTTAGTGAATCAAACAGCACTACTTCAGTTATCCTTAATAAACAGGCAGCTAAGTTTTTTTGACGTGATAACGTCTTATAAATCACGTTCCGCACAAGCTGAGCTTAGGAGCGAGTGGGCGAAAGAAGCGATAGAAGGGCGCAATCGACCTATTTCCATTGTAGATTACCACAAAAATTCTTCATCAAGGTTAATTTCAGTTATCATTTAAATTTAAACTTGTATAGGATAAGGTTTAAATAAAGCTTAGGTTTTAAAACTAGGTTAATCTTATATTTGAGTGTTAATTACTAGCATATTTCATGGATCTTTGTTGTCTGAAGTAAATAAATTATTATTATTATGACGTTCTCACATAAAATTATCGTCCATTTAACAGATAACTAATTTAATAAGTTCCTGGGGTTGCAGGATATTAGATCGTGTGCTTCTTTTTAGAAAAGACCTATATGAGTAACCATTTATTGTGTTTTATTTAATGCAAATGTATAGTATCATTTCAAAGCAATTTGACTTCCCTATTTGTGACGAAACAAAATATTTTATGGATTTATATAGAGTATTGTTAATATATGTATAAGTTATATTAGTTTTACTAATTTATTAGCTGACTCGTGAAATTTTGACTGCAGAGGCTTAAATGTAAAAAATATTTTAAATTAATCTTTCTAATACCAAAGTCCAAACATCGTGCCAAGAGGTTTTTGTATATATAGATTTATAAATAGTTAGAACAAATGATGGCCTATTGATCACACACATAGATTCTTGCTAAGTCCTTAAAAAGGTAACGAAGGTCGTCAATGTAAATGAGAAATAGAAAAGGTCCTAAAATTGAACCTTGTGAAATCCCAATTTACAATAGAATATGTAGCTGACTGTGACTGTTTTGTCCTAACTATGAATATTAAATTTCGATTCGTGTAATTAATAAATAAAAAGCTCTCCCTAAATAAAATTAAACATAATGTAAGAAAACACTACCTATCACAAGTCGTGTTGTAAGAGATGATAGTATTAAACGTACATATTTTATATTTAATGTGTTATTTTATATTATATGTATGTATATTTTATTTATATATTGTATTATATACGTACTCTACGCTGATAAGCAAGTAATACTTGCATCATCTGCTAATGAGCTACAGGAGATGATGAATATTGTGAATGAAGATTTGAAAAGGAAAGGAATTAAACTGAATGTAAAGAAAGCGAAAGTTATGCTTTTTGAAAGAGGTGAATTTATGATGAATGGCAATATTTTGTTAGAGAGAGAACAGGTGGAAGAGATGAAAGGATTTGTATACTTGGGATCTAAATTTACAAAAGACGGAACATGTGAAAGTGATACTGAAAGGAGAGTGAATACAGGGAATATGGTAAATGGTGCTCTTTCCGTCTTTAGGAAAAGCCAGATCAATGGGCCAGACTGGCTGTGCATGGTAGTGAAAGTTGGGTATGGCAGACGAACCATAAAAGTAGAATAAATGCGGTAGAGATGAGAGCGTTGAGAAGTATTAGTGGATTGAAACTGAGTGACAAAGTAATAAATAGTGTGATAAGAGAAAGTTGTGGTATAAAAGAAGATGTGGTGACTAAAGTTCAGAAAAGTAAATTTAGCTGGTTTTGCACGCAGAGAGATTGAATAAAAGGTGACTGGAAAAAAGGACTTATGAGTCAAAAGTGAATGCAAAAGTTGGAAGGGGAAGACCAAGGCGAACGTTCCAGGACCAAATCCAGGACATTTTAAATAAGGGCCAGGTCAAGAGTACTCTAAACCGACGAACTTGTATGAAAGGTTTTATGAAAATGAAAGAAGTGATGGAGATATGCAAGGATCGTGGCAAGAGGAAGGACGTGGTCTCTGTCTACCCTGTACGATCCTGTACTGTATGATCTCCTTATGCACCACCTATCCACTTTTGGACAATTAATTTCTTTCTGCTTAATTTTGTCTGGATGAAATCGCTGGGTAGCAATAAGACCGCCTTTGTATACCTTTGCTCGTAAATCATAATATGTAACTCTGTTTCTTTTATAATACAATAAAGAGTATTATTAATGTAAGGTAATCTAATCACAAAATTCTTCGTTTTATTTTCTCGTTGTTATATTATGAACACTTTTGTTGGTATTCCGACACGAGAGCAAGCGACAAACTGCAAACATTTAGCAACTGCCACAGATTTCTTAGAAGACATATTTGATAATACATATAATAATATGTTAATTATTTAGTTGCAGTACGCAATTTGTCAATCGCTGAAAATTTTATCAAACGCCATAAGGTTGAATTAGAAAAGTTTTTTTTTATTCTTTTGTTTTTAAGGGGCTTTTGTTTTATTACTGCCTCATTGGTCTAGTGGTTAGCATATTCGACTACAGACATGAGGTCCTGGGTTCGAGTCCCGGGTCGGGCCAGTTCGAAATCGATATTGAGTTTTCTATTAAGATTTTCTCAATATTTGCCCGAAGTTGGGAAGTTGGCGGTGTGATTCACCCCCGTGCCTCGGAGAGCACGTTAAGCCGTCGGTCCTGCCGTTTAAGGCTACGTCTAGTTACCACTTGGTCTAGGTGTTATCAAGTTCCACTACAGATACGAGATCCAGGGTTCGAGTCCAGGGTCTGCCCAATTCAAAAATTGATATTGAGTTTTCTATTTAGAGTTTCTAAGAAGAGTGAAGTAATAGAGAGTGCACTCGTGTACTATGCCTGCCAATCTGCAGTGGAGCAGTGTGTTGCTCTAAAACCCTCTCTCATATGAGCGAGGAGGCCTGTGCCCAGCAGTGAGACGTTAATGGGCTGCTACTTACCTTTTTTACCTCACCTTTTTGTATTATTAATAATACACGCCAGCCCCATCGTAAACTTACAAACTAACACACAATAATTCTTTGAGAGAATCATTAACAAATTTATATAACTTAAAAGCCAAAAAACTCAAAGGTTCACTTAAGATTGAATTAAAAACACCAATATTTCTAAAATTTAAATTTAGTTCATGCGTTAATGTTTCTCTCAAACTTTGATTCCGAACACATGCCTTTAGCAAGTGTTCAATATCTTCCGTTACTCCACAAACTGCACAGTTAGGGGAAAAACTCTTCCTCATAAAATATTTGAACTTACCCAAAGGCATGTGTCCAGATCTTACTCTAAATGCTATCACTAACTTATTTCTATTAATTTTTAAATGTACAAATACGGGAAGGAAACTTACTGTTAATATTTATATAACTTAACTGTTAATGTTTTCATTCTCAAGAACCTTAGCCTGACTCAAAACAAATAAACCAAGGGAAATAGGAAGTCGTTTTAATACATAAAGAATAGGTTTTATTGTTATTGTTTTTACTGATTTCTATATATTGCCACGAAATTGAGATATAAGCGGACAATGTAATAAAAAGCTAGTATTAGTATAGATTAGTAAACAAAATAAAAGTTTGTCAAGACGGAATCGAGAGAAGTACAATAGGAGTGAGAAGAAAAGACAGAGGAAAATTGCAAGACAAAAAAGAAAAAATAAATTTAAAAATGCGTATATAATATTCAAGCAACTAAAATGGAGGTGGACAGGACATATGCAAAGAGAGACAATAGGAAAATGGACAAAATTAATAACAGAATGGTATCCACTAGACAGCAAAAGGAAAAGAGATAGACAGGCTAAGAGATGGGACGATGACATCAGAAAAATAGGAGGTCTAACATGGTCTCGAACAGCAAGGAATAGAACGGAATGGAGAGCTTTAGGGGAGGCCTTTGTCGGAAGACAAGTTGACGACACAAAACCGATTGCCGACTAATTATATATATACAAATATAAAAAGATTTAGTCAATAGTATTATAATTTTAGGAAAATAGTTATTAGGTAACCTAAATAGGTATAGGTACAATATTGTAAATTTAACCTAAGGTCAACAATAAAGGCTTTTTATTT
>JACTOM010000079.1:1535639-1562463 GCA_015832385.1 Elymnias hypermnestra | reverse complement strand
GGATATGTGTATCCCGGCGACGGCGTATAGGAAGCCACTTGAGCTTTTGACGAAAGTCTGATATATGGTCATATTTACGTAGGCCAAATATGAACCGAATAGCAAGATTTTGGAGACGCTCAAGTTTGTTAAGTTGGTCCTCGGTCAAGTTGACATAGCTTGCATCAGCGTAGTCGAGAATGGACAGAAGAAGAGAATGTGCAAGCATAATTTTGGTAGGAATCGGTAAAAGAGATTGCAGACGTCGCAGTGAACGCATTGTAAGAAAAATTCTCCTACTAAGCTCCTTAATATGTGTACACCATGACAATTCTTTATCCAGAAATACCCCCAAGCTTTTAACAACCGAAGAATAGGGAATAATTGTGCCATTATATGAGATATTAGAGAGGTTTAAAAAGTTCACTCTCGACATCATACTAGGACTGCCAATAATAATAACTTGCGATTTTGCAGGATTAACTTTTAGACCGAATTGGTTGCTATTTATTTTTTATTTATTTATTAGTATAGATGTAAGTTACAGTTATCGTATTAACCCCTTATTTCTCACGCTGACCGCTGTCCAAAGACGTGGGGTTGTTGCAATCTTTTGATAAACAAACCTGTTTTATTTAAAAAGTAACTGGTATCTTAGAAAACCTGTTTTAATTCTCACAGTGGACATACCTGTTTTTGAAATTGGTGAATAGTTTCAATATTAAACGTTTTATTTGACCTTAAATATATTAAATTATTCGTTAGGTAAGCACCTGTCTTACGCGTCTCCTTTTTTACAATCGTTAATACAAATGAATTCAAGAATGGTTTGGCAATTAGATCAATTACAAATTACATTTCTACAAAATTAAAAGTATTATCTAATATGCTTAAGTTTGGAATGGTGGAAGGCTTCGTCTTCGTCGTCTGCTAGTGCAGGTTCTGCCCGAACACAGATATTTAGGTGCCAGCACCGTTTTGGTGATTGTGATTCACTGGCTTGACATGAGTATGAGCTATAGACTCAGTGGCAGATTATTCAGCTTGGGGACGTCTCTTGGTGGTGCTAATCGATGCTGACCTCTCACTGAAGACTATTGTAGGCGCGATGCTTTCCAGTGAGTGACATTAGACGGGAGTGTTCCTCTTCTATGAGACAGTTAATTTACTGAAAGAGGTCCACGAATGGGAGCGGCAAATAGCAGATTAATAAAGCGTTTACACCGTAGAAGATGAACAGGATTATCTTCTAGAGTGTATCACTAATCAGAACAAAAGACAATCACTGATAGCCCGCTAAGGTTTTATTTGTTTTGATGTTGGACTACTGCAGAACATTCTAATGTCAGAATAGAATAGTCTAATGTCAGAACATTCTAATGCCAGAATAGAACAGAATGTCATAATAATAGCTGTCGAATATTACAATATGATAACAGCTTATTAGTAATTTATATTAAAGTTACGATGAGGCTGACGTGTCTTGTGATCAAAAGTCTTGTTGTGTCTCAAAACAAAACGTTCTTTCTCACCGCTGAAGGAGGCGTTGACTTTTCTGATAAGAATTTCTGTAATTTTTACCCGATGTTGCTTATTTGGCGGTATGCTCCAGCTCCGTTTCTTGGAGAGCAAGTTAAGCCGTTGGGCATGCGCCTGATTACCCTCCGGTCATGTCGGATTGCCGTCACATCCATTATGAGAGTGAAGGAATACGGAGTGTAAAAGATAAACACTTACATACTTTAGTTTGCTCAATGAAGCAGCTTGTTCGTTTTATGCTCTAAAAATCTTCTGTCCTAAGAATGAGCAAGTCTTTGCCCAGCAATGGGACGTTAATGTGCTAAATTTTATTTAGACAGATTAACTCCAGGGTATATTTAATTACAGTACTATGAAACAAGTTCCTCAAGAATTCGTTATTAGTGCTAAGTTCAGGTGGCTAGGCGCGGCTAGGTGAGGCCATAAATCGTTCCGTTCTAAACGAGAAAACGTAATGAAACGGCTTGCATTTTCTCCTCCACATCCGTCAGTTGGTCTAGCGTGGAGAGGAACGCAACTGAATTCTCTTACAGTAATCTTTTATGATTGATTTTTAACTATTTTTGACTTTTGGGTGTTTTTATTGCGAATAGATTAACGCTTGACTGTGATCATACTTGACGAAAAGTGATGAAACAGTCTAAGATTGAAGCACGCCAGGGTAGTAACTAATCGAAGTCTCCCACTAATCCTGAGCCAGATAAATTGGAATATGGAATTTCCTGAATCGTCCCCACCGAAAACCTTGGACCTATGCTAGCGAGGCCGCCGTATTAGAGAGAACAAAATCATTTCACTGTTTTTTTTTAACACTGAAAAATCGTCGAGGATAGCTGGAACACTTGGGAAGGTTTCCAAGTAATGCCGGACTCATACCATCTAAAGCCCAGAGGTGCTCCTATATCAATCGGAGAAGGGGTCACGAGAACGCGATTGCCAGACGATGAGCCCATTTAGGACCAACACGGAGTTAATGACCACAAATTCACTCTGAAGATGGCTTGCTTGGAGCGCCTGGTAAACCACCAACTACCTCGAGGAATGATAAAATTAAGATATCGTTACATATCTATACAATTCTTAATTCTTAAATCTATAAACGGCTGGATCAATTTTTTTATGCTTGTGTGTCTGCAGGTGGATTCGGAGTATCCTCCTTCTGCGAGACCGTAGTCTCGCTTAAGGAAGCCCATGAGCGAGAGAGGGAGAATGCAGCGGATGCTCCCGCTCACCGCCGAAGGAGGCAGGGTACTAGGCGGCGCGTGTTTGCGCGCCTCCTTCCACCTCCTTGAATCCTCAGTTGGACTCATCTGGGGTACCAGGGACGAATGCGAAAGTTGAACACCTGGTGCCTCACTTACGGATGAAGAGGGTTCCGCTGGGTTTTAGTGGGTATTGCGAGGTCTCCTCCCTCGCCGAGTCCCACACTCCTGACCTGTAGGTCGGGTTCGTGCCTAAATGCATTTCCCAGCGAAAAAAAAAAGTTGGATTCGAGAATGATTTACATTAACAATTCGATCTGATAAATTACGAATTTATCCATATCTCCGCATGATTAAGAACAATGCGGGAAACAGCTTGATTTTTATAAATATTGTGCAAATCTTTTAACTTTTATACAAAATTAAAATAGTTAAACTTACTCATTTGCATAGGGTCTTTTTTATTACAAATGCGTTTCTCACGCTGACCGCAGTCCATTTAGAAAGCGGGTCGCATCAACCCCATTCAAAAGAAACCTGTTAATTCCTCAAGGAATCCAATTAATATCTTACAAAACCTGTTTTAATTCCCACACTGGACAGTGGTCTCTTATTCTGTCTTCATTTTTCAGTTGACTTTTGAACGGTTAAGAAACTACACTAATCTGTTTATAAAAACTAAATAAAAAGTCTAAATATTTCGATGATTTTTGACAGACTGTATTTAATCTAAAAGTAAAGAAAGTTTATAAAACCACGTGATAATGATATACTTAAAAAAGATTTATTTTCAGTTAATCTTTTGTGAGTAAAGTGATTGAAAGATACAGTGAATAGTGAAAAGGTTAAAATTGGTAAACTATTGACTAGTGATTGGTAAGTTATAAAGCTTTTTTTTTATTGGTGTCAGATTAGCGCTTGACTGTGATATCACCTGATGGTAAGTGATGATACTCGTACAGTCTAAGATGGAAGCGCGCTAATCTGTTAAGAGGCGATATACCCCTTTCGGTTTCTACACAGAGACGTACCGGAACACAAATCTCTTTGTTTGGCGGTACGTTTTTGCTGGTAGGGTGGTAACTCTCACCAGTCCAGACTCAGACAAATACAATTTCCTAAATTCGTCCTACCGGGGATCGAACCCGGGACCTCCGCTAGCAAAGCGAATACTCGCACCACTGCGCCAGCGAGGCCGTCAAAAGCTTTTTTTATAGCGAAAACTTTTAATCTATTTCTGATTGAATGAATTGGTAAATATAATCTTCATTAGTTTTTTTTTTTCTCTCTATGTGATGTTCATATATATTAAGCAAGCTTTTTACTTTTAATGTGAGTTTTAGGTCAGGGTCTAAACTCATATAAATCATAATTTGTATATTGAAACATAATCGTAATTTTGAAATTGTTATATCAGTGTAGGCATGTTGAATCAACCAGCAATTCGTAATACTGTGGGAATATGTGGAAATCAATAAAATATATTCGTAACAAATCTGGGAGTTCCACAGGGTTCCGTATTAGGACCTGTTCTCTTCCCCATTTACATTAATGACCTTCCTTACTTTGTTAAGGACTTAATGAAAATCGATGTGTCTAATCAAGTGGCTATTTTAGCATCTTGCTATGGCTTATAAATCTATATATACAAAAGCTCTTGTCACCGTATTTGGACTTCTAAAAAACGCACTATATTTTGATGATTTTTTTCATTATGAGCAATATAAACCATTCTTTAATTCACTTAAATCGGATCAGCTATTTAGGGGATAGTCAGTCAGATTATGCTGATAAATACTTAAACCAGCAAAAACTTTTAATGAATTGAAATTTAGTAAAACAGATGTTCAAGAACTGATAATCTTATATTCCTCTAAGCGTGTATCACCGATGGCCACAGCTAGTTGCGCACTATAGTTTTTACTTGTCATTGGTGTATTAGAATTATATTAAAATGAATAAATTAAAAGGTTGTGTTAGCTTGTACCTTCTCCTCGTAGTCCGTAGATAGAAAACAAATTACAAATCATCTCCCCGCGAAGACGCTTCCAAGCCAAATGACTCCGTTACAGCTAAATTGCTCGTAGATTGCCGTCTAGCAAAATTTCCGTTGGATTTAAATTCGTGCAAGCTGTTGTGTTTCCCCTTAATTAAATTGTATCGATTTAATTGTGGCCGGAATCGATTTTGACTCGGTTAGAATCAATATCGTATTATTAGAATACGTAGTGTATTGACAACATTTCCATTTGATTCTTTGTTATTTTATTTAATTGGAATCACTAGTTGCTATACACTGTAATAGTTTATTATTAATATTATAATCCAACATATAATTATCCAAAGACTTTCAAATAAGTGTGGTCGTCAGGCTACTATTTCACTTCTCGCTTGAGAGCATTGTGGGCGCGATGCTGTCAAGTGAGAGATGTTGGGCGGAAGTGGCCCTCTTCTGCGAGACTGTAATCTCGCTAAAGGAGGCCCACGAGCGAGATAGAGAGAATGCAGTAGATGCTCCCTCTCACCGTCGAAGGAGGCGGGATACTAGGCGGCGCTTGGTTGCGCACCTGCTTCCACCTCCATGAGTCCTCAGTCGGACACATCTGGGGCACCAGGGAAGAATGCGCAAGCTGAGCCTCTGGTGTCTCACTTACGGATGAAGAGGATTCCGCTGGGTTTTAGTGGGTATTGCGAAGTCTCCTCCCTCGCTTAGTCCCACACTCCTGCTATTTCACTATTCTCATTTGTATTTTTATATTTTTAAGTAAGTAGAGTAAAGTAGCAGCACATTAACGTCCCACAGCTGGGCAAGGGCCTCCTAGTCACTCATGAAAGGTTTTTAGAGTATACCACGCTGCTCCACTGCCTTTTGGCAAACCTATTTGATTTAAATGGTATAAAAGATTATAATAATTTGCATTAAGTGATTAAGGAATGTCCTTAACCTATTTAAGCTGATAAGGATTACTATTGTACTGATCTATATAGTTATAGTGACTTAATTTTAACAGATAGGTATTTTCAATTGGGGATTTTTTTGCAGATTTATGAAAGAAGAATTATCCTACCTTATATTGTTCAAGGGATTAGGCAGCGTTTTCTAAAAAAGCTAGACTTCTATCTATTACATTTATCGTTATAATTCAACTAATCTATACAAAACCTTGACAAATTATACGAGTATAAGATTCATATCTTCCTTCCTTGATAATCATTGTATCTATTGTGGAAAATATTACATTGCAATACATTACAATGGCAATTAATAGGCTGCTCTTTATTCACTGCTGCCAAGAAGTGTCCACCTTTCCTTTAAACTTCCAACACTTTGTAATATCTCATCAAGCTTTATTTTCGCTGTAAAAGGTAGCTTATATCCTTTTCCAAGGTTTAGTCTATCTATTTAAGAAATTTCATCATTTTGACGGCCTCGCTGGCGCAGTGGTGCGAGTATTCGGTTTGCTAATGGAGGTTCCGGGTTCGATCCCTGGTAGGACGAACTTAGGAAATTGTATTTTCTAATTCGTCTGAGTCTGGACTGGTGGGAGGCTTCGGCCGTAGTTACAACCCTACCAGTAAAACGTACCGCCAAAAAAAGAGATTTGTGTTCCGGTACGATGCTGTATAGAAACCGTAAGGGGTATATCACCTCTTAGCAGATTAGTGCGCTTCCATCTTAGACTGTATAATCACTTACCACCAGGTGAGATCACAGTCAAGCTCTAATCTGTCAGCAATAAAAAAAAATTCATCGTCTCAATGTTTAATGTTAGTAAGGATTACATTCTTAATCCGTTAACAATCAGTCAATACCGTTGACAGGTATCATATACTCATAAGACTGTAAGCCAAGATGTCCCTGCCACAATCCTGGGCAGGCATCACTAATTCTCTCTTTATAAATAAAACTTAGGTGCTTAATTATTACGTCTATTCCATCACTGTGCTTTTCGGTGAAGGAAAACAATTTGAGAAAACAGAAATATTCATGAAGAACTTTTGGGATATCGATGCAGTAGAATAGTATGGTCTAGACTCTAGAGGAAGCTTTTGCCCAGTAGTGGGTCATTAATAGGCTGATACTTATTTTACCTTTTCACTCCTAAGATTGATTCATGTTAAATTATAAACAAACAGTGGGTACATCAACAAAAACCGAAACGAAATTAATAACAAATTCTCACCTGACATCTCAATTAAACTAAAACCCGACTTTAGGTTTAGGGCGTGTACACAATAACGGAACATTAGGGCCCATATACATCAACGTCAGAACAGTCTTACGTATTTCTTCGGGGTCATTAGCAGAACGACTTCCATTCCGAGGCCCATTTAGATAAAATGTCGGAGATTTCGACGAAGATTCCCTTGCCCACCTCCTCACCCCCTCACACCCCCTCGTAAGCCCGCGAGTAATGAGTCGCGAAGATTTTAGGGTGCAAATGTTTATATAGGGTGTGAATTTAAGCCATTGGTTCCTTGAACTTGTATTAATTGATTTTTGAAGACCCCGCCGCCATACATTCTTAAAGTTATCTAACTTTTCTATTAATTAATTATGTATTATATTGTAGCTTCAGATCTTTGGACTCACGTCCTTTAGAACGTCTAACTCTTATTATTGGATTATCTAATTTGTATGAACTAAGTACTTCTCTGTTAAGTGAATTTTAAAGACATCAGGTAAAGTGTTCTTAAACTAATCTTCGTAGGGGCCTCAAATTTTTTTTATATCTAATATTTGAGATACTCGTCGCTTCAGATTCTTAAAATTACCCGATTCTTATGAATTTTAAACATTTTAATAATAATAATAATAATAAAAACTTTATTTCGACCATTAGTGATCATAATGTGTTAGTAGGTTACATGTCTTAAAAACTAATGTTAATGCTGTAAACAAAATAAAAAAATAAAAAAAAGAAGTTAAATATTAAAACTATAACTTAACCTATCCCGGCTCGATTTGTCAGCCCGTGAATCATGTAACAATGATTCAAGTACTGACAATCGAACCTGTTACTAAATACCCTTAGAATGCCATTGGAGCTTGCCTGTACTCTCCGCGCCAGGGATGTACACCTTTTCCGCATGGTAGTGTAGAAACAGTCCACACGGGCATCGGCAAACATTCCCGAAGCGCTGCAGCATCTGGGCAGCTCCATTAGCATTCTAAAGGCATTGTTATATTGGACTCGTAAGGCGCTACACTGTTTCTGCGAATAGTCAGTCCACAAGCTGCTCGTGTAAAATGTGGTACAGTATGCCTTAAACAGCGTGATTTTTACTTCTACTGAACTACGAGCAAACCTGCGATAGATCATATTCGCTCTAACAGAGAGCGCCCTACGTTGCCTCTCAATATCAGCATTGTCCTTCAGATCAGGGGTTAGTACATGACCAAGGTATTTAAATTCATGCACTCGTCTTATTGGTGTCCCATACAACCTAATTGTAGGCACTTTGCTGGGCAATGTCCTTCCCCTGACCCGAAAGACCATGCATTTATTCATTGATTTTTGATAACTGACAAATTTTTGATTTCACTTAATTCTCATTTAGTAGAACTTTTCTATTAATTGACTTTTTGATCTCAAAGGTTTACATTTTGAACTCAACTTCGTCTTTAATACCTTCAGCTTTTTTATTAATTAATTTCACATTTCATCATTAAACTGATTTTGATGATTTCGTACCTAAAAATTCTTGATTTTATTTGAGCTTTAAGAGTCTTAAATGTTTCTATTAATATAATTTTGTAGACATCACAGCAACAAATTCTGGAACTCTCCTTCTTCTTAAAAACCTAGGAATTGTTTCTTAGTTGTTTTTGAAGTCCTTGTAGTTACAGATTTCGTATACAGGTCTAATAAATTCTTTCTAAGAGAGCTTTTTCTTTCTTCACTATTAAACCTCAATAATTTACCGGATTCTTTTGTTTTGATAACTTTATCTACGTTAAATACATCCTGTACATACAGTCTATATTGTTGGCACCCCCGCTAGAATTCGTTTGCTTATCTTTACCTCGAGAGAGCGTCTTTGACTTTTATATAATGCATAAATTGGAAGGGAGGCATGAATAAGCAAAATAAATGAAACGCTACATTGCTGGAATACATAACTTGCGCAAAAAAACGTAAATTCACTTCCCTTCCTCATTTAAATATATTTTGAGCTACTTACGTTATTTTATTTGTATATTACAATGTTGTTGAATGTTTGTTAGACATATAAACCTTAAGAAGTAAAAAAAGTTTATATTGAGTTTTCTATTAAGATTTTCTCAATATTTGCCCGAAGTTGGAAAAAATTTGGCGGTATGATCCACGCCTGTGCCTCGGAGCACGTTAAGCCGTCGGTCCTGCATCTGATCTCTCTCCGCGAGTGTCGGATTGCCGTCACGTCGGACTATGACAGTAAGGAATGGTGAGTACACTTGTACTTGTGTACTATGCCTGCCAATCCGCATTGGAGCAGCGTGGTGGGTCTATGCTTTAAAAACCCTCTCTCCTAAGAGTGATGAGGCCTGTGCCCAGCAGTGGGACGTTAATAGGTTCCTACTTACCTTACCTCTTATTTGTCGTTAAAATATTAAAAGTGTCGAAAATAATTTATTGAAATCCCAAACGTAAAAAAAACGACGAATTGTAAAAAAAAATGCCACGTGTTTTTTGTCAATATTACAAATTATCAATTAAATTTCGTTTTGATTTTATATTTTATGTAAAATAATTTCATTTCGAAATAAATACCGTAGAACAACTAAACATACGAAACTAGCTGAAGATACGAGCGTATCCAAAAACTCAACCCTTTTCAATACTTAATACACCACTACCCCCCTGCCTTGGGGCAATTCTTCAAAGGGTGAAAAAACCCCAGAGGGGTGCGCCACACCCCACCGCCCGCCTTAAAGTAATTCTTAGGGTGAAAAAAGGGGTGGGTACTTAGCAACGAATAGAATGGCAGCGTTTTTGCATTTCGAATGTGGAATTAGTGTATTTTCTATTTTACTCTGTGGTTAATACTGGCCGCTTATAAAATAGTCTTTTTAATTTTAATCTGTACAGTTTCTATATGTTTGTTTTCAATTTATTTTAAATACCTTTAGATCTTAATGTGATATAATTATGTTTGTGATTAAAAATTTAAATAGAAATATTTAAAGTGACTGAAATCTTAGTAATGTTGATATAAGGTCGTATTATGTATTTTTTTAATTTGTGGAGTTTCTATATGATTGTTTTTAAGTTATTATAAATATTTTTAGATCTTAATTTAATATAAGTTCTTATATATGTTAACTGTTTTTGGTTAGAAAGTTTTAAAAAATATTAAAAGTGATTTAAATCTTAATAGTGTCTAATATGAGTTCATATTACGTACTTTTTTTAATCTGTGGAGTTTCTATATGTTTGTTTTTAGTTATTATAAATATTTTTAAATCTTAATATAATATAAGTTTTTATATATTTTAACTGTTTTTGATTAGAAAGTTTTAAAAAATATTAAAAATTATTTAAATCTTAATAGTGTCTAATATAAGGTCATATTACGTACTTTTTTTAATCTGTGGAGTTTCTATATGTTTGTTTTTAAGTTATTATAAATACTTTTAAATCTTAATAGTGTCTAATATCAGGTCATTTTATGTGTTTTTTTTTTATCTGTGGTCTCTTTTTATTTATTAACTTATTATAAAGACTTTTAGATTTTAATTTAATATAAGTTTTAAGTATATTTTTAAGCTGTTTGTGTTTAGGAATTTTAAAAACAATGTTATAAGTGTTAAAAATTGTGTATTTTATTTAATCCGTGGAGTTTCTATATGTTTATTTGTTAAATATAATTAAAAGTTATTACAAGTATATTTTTAATCTGTTTGTGATTGTAATGTATATAATAATTAATAGTGATTTCAATCTTAATACTTTATTATCAATTTTTTTTAATATGTGGTGTTTCTGTTTGTGATTTGATTATTATATGTTATAGATTGTCTTAACTTTTAGATTTAATATAGAAGGTTTTGGCGACACATATATTTTTTTTAATATCGACGCTAGAAAGCAAACAGGTAGTATACCGCAAAATATTCTTTTAAGAAAATGATTAGGATAATGCCGCTCTAGCTAATTTATTTAGCAACAAAATATAGATATACTACATACTTAAATCGTAACTCTAGTCTTTAAATACGGAAGTTAGTTATCCTTTCTGATATACAACAATATAGGATATACTGTTTGTTTTCCAACGTCAATATAGAGTTTTTGTTCGTGAGTTGATTATTGTAAGTATATATATGTGGAAGACGATTTAAGATCTTAGAAATACTGTTAAAAACCTTTGTTTTTCTGATATAAAACAGAAAAAATACCCTTGACTGAGTGATTTCTATATCACCGATGTTGTAAATTTTTTTTAAATAATTTACTGAAGTTTTGTATGATAAAAACCGATTTATTTTACTGTTTTTTTTATCCTTTAATTACGTAAAGATCATAATGGACACGTATTTGTATACGTTATAATAAAAAAAACTATCTTTAGTTAGATCATTTCTTACAAAAACTGGATACTAATAAGTAATAAACTTAGATAATATCTTCTGTATATAATTTTCAAGTAGTAATTATCAACCTAACAGACATTTCAATAATAATAACAAACATTGAAATTGATAAAACATTATTAAACTTCATTAGAATATTATGATTCTTAAACAGTATTAAGTAAATATATCCAAACTTGTAATATTTGATGTAAACTATCAAAGTATTCAACTTGAAAGCAATTTGGAATTAACTTGCCGGAACTAGGAGCCGAACGATATTATAGGAACTTAATAACGTAAGCAATATAAAGGCGAAACTAAAATTCCCCCTCTAAAAAACTTTCTCATCCCAACACTAGAACGCACACAGATAAAAATCACCCCATCCCTCGACGAACACAGACAAAAAACGTTAACTAGTTAACCCATAGACGTGCAAAATGTGCTGCGACGAACGTAACGCCGACTCACGTTATGTTAGAGAGAGATATGTAAGATTAATTAAGGCGGTTTAATATTAAGGTGGTTTGCCGATGATATAGCCGTAATGGTAGAAACCCTGGAAGATCTCAATACAATGCTCGATGGCCTTAAACAGTGTCTCAGCAGTTGGGCCTTAAAACATGTAAGTAAGTAGCAGCCCATTCTGGGCTTCTTCCACTGCTGCAAACAGACCTCACACTCATATGAGGGAGTGACAAGGTAGAGCGTAGACGTACAACCTGTTCCATGGATTGACAAGCATAGTACACGAATGCACTCTCTATTCCTTCACTCACATTGTCTGATGTGACAGAAATTCGACATGACCGGGAAGGTCAGGCAGGACCGACAGCTTAACGTGCTCTCTTAGGCACGGGGGTAGATCACACCGCCAACTTCCCATCTTCGGGCAAATATTAAGAAAAGTATTCAAATAGACCTAGGACACACGATCCAATTAGGTATGTCTTACTCGAAAGACTCAGAGTCACTCAGCGGGCAATGGAGCTATGCTTGGGGTTTCTCTACATGGTCAAATCAAAGATGAGGAGATCCGTAGGAGAACTAAAGTCACTGACGTAGCCTACCGAATTACAAAGCAGAAGTGGCAATGGGCAGGGCAAGAGAAAGTTCTCTATACTGGTACTTGCTCAAAAGGACTGGAAGGATATGTTAATGCATAGGAGTAATAAATTAGAAGTGTATATTTTAAATTTATGGGTTAATACAATAGATCTAACTGAGGACTTGTATTTTAATGTTGATAGAATGCACCAAGGCCCATTATGAAGTTATAGAAGAGACGGTGATTTTTATCAAATATGTACAGACCGTTGTAAATTTACCGTTGGGGCTGGTGCAGCTCTTTTTGATCCACAATCAAGCATGAAGGCAAAATTTAGAGTCGACGCTAATATTTCTATTATTCATATAGACTTCAAGTCTTATCCTATATTAGCTCTAGAAGGAGCTCTAGAAGGGAACTCCAACACCTGGCTAGATGTACCTCGACTTTTCGAGTATTTACTCAATAGCCTATCGCGCTATCGAGATAATCTTGAGACTTAAACCCCCAAAGGAAAACATTAAACCTCTGTGGATTTCCTCGCATATTGGTATGCGGAAATAATAATGAGGATCAATCTGCTGACCAGGCGACATATGAAGGAGATCTAATCTCACTCACTTACTTCAACCGACGGATTTCCACAGCTGGACAAAGGTCTCACCTAATGGTGCCCACTGTGCCCAATCTTTTGCAGTCTGGCTACCGGCAACCCTCCTTAATGGGCTCGCCATTCTATTACATTCAGGCCAAAACGCCATCGGTTCATCAGACTATGTGCCTCGCCTCTTGCCACTTCCGATTCGTGATTCTTAGAGCTATGTCGGTGACTTTGATTCTTCTACGGATTTCCTCATTTCTAAATTAGATCGCGTAGAGAAAGTCCAAGCATAGCCGTCTCCATCGCACGCTGTGTGACTTTGAGCTTTCGAATGAGGCCCATAGACAGCGACCACGTTTCCGATCCCTAGGTGATCACTGGCAACATGCACTGTTCGAAAACTTTCTTCTGGCACTGAGGGATATTGGACGAAAGAGCTTACGTAGCTTTACGATTTAATAGAAAGTCCTAAACATTTGATAAAAACCAAGTGTATTGAGCTAGTAGTATCATACCATGCAGTCAAAACATATTCAATCTTGGATTGACAATTGTTCTCTAAAATGTAAGAATGCTGTACATATACTGAGATATAAGATTATTTGTCGATACTTCGGCCCAATTGCATGGGCCGTGATCGCGATGAGACTGCAGATGCTTGGAGTGCACAAGTTTTGCTGTCAGGGGTAAAGTCTTTCTACTCCATGAAGCGTTTCTTTAAATTTTGTCGGTATTTCTTTCTGTTTTCGGCATACTATACCGACGACGTTATTTTACAATCCTGATCTTCTAAATCGCTTGCCTTTTCGGCATATATCCACTATTGAAATCCACGTTGCCGATAACTTAAACTCTTCATCGCAATTGAAATTTTTGTATTTCTTAATTTCAAAAGTTTTGCAGACTAGTCTTGGTATGTAGTGACGGTTGGGAGGTAGAACTTGCTGCCAATGAAGTACGATCCAGTATTTGACTCTAGGAGGTGTTCTGCTATCGCTGATTTTTGAGGCTATGGATCTTTTTGTTTACCCGATACAAGAGCTTCTACAGCAGTTAATTTTGTAGACACTGATACGGTACACAATCCTTTGGAGGCAGCATCCTATTGCTTATTTTTTGAAGGGAGGGAAGACGGTATCGATATTATAATTAGTTTTAAGTAATTTTCCTGTCTAAAAACATATAGTCGTAGTATGTACTACGGGTACAATATATTTTTAAATATTATAGTCTTTTTTTTACCTCCAGTAGCGTTTTCGTTGTAGCGACCGCGTTCGTTCCTTGACCCGAGCGTCAGCTGATTGCGCTGCGTTGTTGGATTTTTTTAGTAAAGTAAGGTATTTTTTATGAAACTATCTTGTCATTTAGCTGTACTGAGATGCAGCGTAAATAATACCAATATCACGTTTTAAAAATATGTTTTTTTAACAGGATTGATCATTCCGTCATCAAAGGTGTCATTAGTACTATCATCTATCTAGCAGTTGAAATATTAATAAAACTTTAGATTTATCTAGTTTATTTGATTCTTGTCTCGAAATCTGTGTAAATTCCGACGCAGTCCGCGCCATACGTCTACGAGGTGGCACCCCCCGGGTGGGGGCCCTCATATCCTTGTAGAAATTTTGTTTACTTCTCTCTCGCAAGGAACCGGGAGTCCGGGAAGCGGCGGGAATAGGATCTGCGCGGGGATTGGTTTTGCGATCCAAGTTTAAATCCGCCCGCTTCGTTTTTTGTCTGTGGTCTGTAAATGAGTTTTTATATTGTAAACTGTGTTTAGTTCGATTGGATTTGTCTTTATATTTGAAGTGAAATCAATTACACTGTCTATTATCATAAATCTTTTGATTTATCAGTAATGTAAACTAATATTATAAAAAGGAAACATTGTGTTATTGTATGTATATTTGTAACATTTCTACGCAAAAACTACTGGACCGATTTCTAAAAGTTTTTCACCATTAGAAAGCTTAATTTTCCCTAAGCAACATAGCTTATATTATTTTCTCAAAAAAATAAGGATCACTAATAAAAATGCACTAATACTACTCAAGATGTTAAAAAATTGGTCAACAAAAAATCTGTCATCGCTGGCGTTGGGGAAGCTATTGATGATAGAACAAAAAATTGTTCTACAATATTACAGAAGGTATTAATATCTAGATACCGTATGTCCAACTACCGTAGTTATGCCACTACAATTACTTTTTTACATTTTAAAAGTCAGTAAAAGTGCCGACGATAATCAAACCATATTATTCATACCTCTGTATTGATGCTTATCCTATTAAATAATATCTTATTAAAAATCGTTTCAATACCTGTAAAATACTTTTTAAATTAATTAAATCGAGCGTACCATTCCAAAGGTATAACCAATTAAAAAAATGTCAATCTAAGTCTATATTAATATAATCGCTATGTTACAAGTAACTGCATTACTAGCTGATACGATGCTGTGTAGAAACCATAAGAGGTAGCTTGTCTCTTACTAGATTAGCTTCCATCTTAGACTGTATCATTACTTATCATCAGGTGTCAAGCAATAACCGATAAGCAATAAAAAAAATAAGTTTTTGTCGAGTAGAAACTTTAAAAATATTACTTTTAAAGTGAAACTTCTTTAGGCGCATGGGGGTAAGATGTTTACGGATGAAACGCGTGATTAGCGTCACGAAGGTGTGCAGCGTTTTTAATTTGCCACTGGTCATTTAATAATTTAGTATACTATTTGTCATTTAAACTAATATAATGAAGAAACATGGAAAAATGTTTGTTACGTTTTCACACATAAACTACTGGACCGATTTTGAAAATTTTTTCACCAGTCGAAAGCTACTTTTTCCCTGAGCGATATAAACTATAGTACTTTCTCATAAAATATAGGGATCCCTATAAAAAATGTGTTAATGTAACCCAAGGTGTGAACAAATTGGTCACATAATATCTGTCACAGCATGCGCTGCGAAAACTGTTGAATATACAATAAAAAAAGTTCTACAATATTATAGAACGTATTAATATCTACAAAAAAGTCTTGCATACCAAATGTCCAACTACTGTAGTTATGCCACTATAACTACTTTTTTACATTTTATATGTTACTAAAAGTGCCGGCCTCGTTTAAAAAGGCTTGGTATGTTGTGTATATTTCATATAATGTGAGTCCCTTCGTCATATCACATTTTCGAAGATTGCCAGTTCAGGATCGAAATAAAATACCACCCAGATTCTTCATCCAACGCTCCGCCATCCACTTGTCACTAGACGAGGATATGATGTATTGAAATCGAACTGTTTTTCAGCAGGAACGTTTACGCCGAATTGGCTTTCTATTGTGTGATGTTTGCGACTGGCAAACGTGCACTACTGTGACAAGTAAACGACGTTGGTTGTTTCTTTATTCGTAAATAAAGGCATCCTATGATTGGCGTTCAATTATTTGCCAATAATAGGGTTTACATTAATTGCAAATAACTTTATTCTTGGAAATGACAGTCATACAAATATATATATGGTATAGTCAACAAAACATTTAAGTTTAAACAAAATATAATACTATACGAAACGAAAGATTGTAAACAATATTAACTTTAAATTATACAAAATATATTATTTTCTAGTAAGTAAAGTAAGTAGCAGCCCATTAACGTCCCATTGCTGGGCACAAGCCTCCTCCCTCATATCAGAGAGAGGGTTTTTAGAGCATAGACCACAAGTGCACTCTCTATTCCTTCACTCTCATAGTCCGGTGTGACGGGAATCCGACACGACCGCAGAGAGATCAGGCGCAGGACCGATGGCTTAACGTGTTCTCCGAGGCACGGGGCTGGATCACACCGCCAACTTCCCAACTTCGGGCAAATATTGAGAAAATCTTAATAGAAAACTCAATATCGATTTCGAATTGGCACGACCTGGGTCTCGAACCCAGGACCTCATGTCTGTAGTCGAACATGCTAACCACTAGACCAATGATGCAGTTAGTGTCTATTTTCTAAATTAAGGAGAAAAGTCGCGAACATTTTTAATATTTGTTTTCATTGAACGTCTGTTTATTTACACAAAAGTCGTATCTACAGTATGTGTAGCTATAGCAATATGAAAACTCGTGCCTCGAATACGAAACGCGTTCAATCCAAACTTGAATTTAAACGTGGAGTTGTTCCAAGTTCGAAATTTGAAAATTGGAGCGACTTGGCGGGAATTAAATACAATATGGCGGCGCGTTCAAGTTTTGCATTTGCCAACCAAAACAGCAATTTTAAATGTGATACGTAAGCATTTTGGTAATAATACACGTTTTAATTCCATTATTTAAAGGAATGATAACATTTTTGAGTAATTATTGAAGTGAATCTTCTTAAGGTGCACGAGAGTAAAATTTTTACAGATGAAACGATTCGTGAAGGTTGGGTAGTTTTAATATTTACAAATAACATGTAGCATTTTAATTTGCCACTCATTTAATAATTTAGTAAACTATTTGTCATCTAAACTAATATTATAAAGAGGAAACATGGACAAATGTTTGTTAAGTTTTCACACAAAAACTACTGGACCGATTTTGAAAATTTTTTCACCATTACAAAACTACATTTTCACTGAGCAACATAGGCTATATTACTTTCTCAAAAAATATAGGGATCCCTAATAAAAATGCAATAATGTAAATGTGTGAATTAATTGGTCATCTAGCGTCACAAAGATGTGCAGCGTTTTTCATTCTAATTCGTTTGAAGGTTAGGTAGTTTTAATATTGATATTTAAATGACAATCAAATATCTAACATATCTTCTTTTTTACCGCCCTCTAAGTCTCGGAATGTAAAGTTTTACGTTTGTATTAATATAAATAAGACTTAAAAATGAGTTAAATCAATGGTTTTGTTTTGGGTTCAATGCAATTATGATTAGCATTTTACAAGACAAAGATAATATTAAATATATCAAATTTTAAAGTATCTACTTTTCTAAAACCAAATGAGAGTAACGAAGAGATTCGATTTGTTACTGTATAAAATTATTGATATGTTTTATTCGATTCGGTACTATTCACCTTTATTATTAATAATGACAGAATGATGGCTATTAACATTAAATGCTTATAAGTAATTAAAGTAGGTAGCAGCCCATTAACGTCCCACTGCTGGGCACAGGCCTCCTCACTCATATGAGAGAGGGTTTTTAGAGCATAGACCAACCACGCTGCTCCACTGCGGATTGGCAGGCATAGTACACAAGTGTGTCCGATGTGACGGTAATCAGACACAACCGGAAAGAGATCAGGCGCAGGACCGACGTCTTAACGTGCTCTCCGAGGCACGGGGGTGGATCACACCGCCAACTTCCCAACTTCGGGCAAATATTGAGAAAATCTTAATAGAAAACTCAATATCCATTTTGAATTGGCCCGACCCGGGACTGGAACCCAGGACCTCATGTCTGTAGTCGAACATGCTAACCACTAGACCAATGAGGCAGTTTAGTTGGCATAATGTATAAATAAATATATTTCCTTTCTTAAATATTCTTTATTTAAGTATGCTCAAAAATCACTTTTGTATCGTCAGTAGTCTATCTGTTGGTAACAGATTTACAAAGGATTAGGGAAGTTGATTCCGCTGAGAAGAATCCAGTAAAAAACTCAACGGTTACCCCTTTAAAGAAACTGGGATCAAGTCCAAACATCTCTGTCGCTTAAATGATCTTCAATATTATAATATGCCTTTTGTAATAGGACTTTTTTAACATATTTATTAAATTTACGTGAAGGCAAACCCAGAAGTAATTCAGGTATGTTATTAATACTGCGTATGCTCAACCCGACAAATGATTTCTGAACCTACTTCACTCTTAAATATGGCATTACAAGTTTTATTGTATTAAAATTGAGTGCTTCGCTCCTTTTGCTGTATAAATGAATATTATCACGGATACATCAAATGCTAATCAATATATATGTTCTCTTAAGGAAACAATAAGGTATATCGATGTATTGCAAGTTAAGCAAAGAGGCTTACGGTTGTTTTGGTAATTACCTGCACCAAATTGTTAGGTGTGAAGAAACAGCCGCCTGCCAAGTGTGGTACTCCAGTCGATACGGCATGCCACACGGTAGCAGTTTACCCGGCTTGGTTAGTGGAACGACAGCTTTTGGTGGCACTGACGGTTGGGAAGTCGATCATTTTGCAGAAGGAGATACTAGGCAGGTAAAGAGAGGACGCCGCGGATTCCTCTGCTCACCGACGAAGAAGGCCTGGAGGACGAAGGCGGGGTTTTGCCCACCTCCTCCTCCATCTTAAAATTTAATACCGTTGTGAAGGCATATGAATCCGGGGTGCTAGACTGGCCTCTGGCCCCTCATTAAAGGATCATGAGGGTTTCTTAGTGGGTATTCTGATTTTGTCTAGTGAGTCTCACATTCCCAACCGATGATCGTTCGGTTGGGGTGTGTAAATGCATTTCTTAGCATAAAAAGATGGAGTTGAAGAGGCTTAAATCTAATACCAGCCTTTTCACACTTCAATCGAAGCTTTTGGTTCTCTCCTGCAACTTTATGAGGATAGTATATTTTCAGCAAAAAAAGAGGCTTTGTTATTGTAATCTTACGTTTTATATATCGAATCGGGAATTGAAACGCGATCAACCTTTGTACCATAATACCAGAATGGCTGTCAATAATCTTATAGCCCTTTACCCTCCATCCCCACTACAAACTTAATTTAAATAACGATATTTCAAAGAGTCAAATTAAGCACGCAGCTGCGCCTACAAAATTTTCATGTCCCAACTTTACCTGTAATTACAAAATATATTCTGAACTTGTAACTGGATTTAAATAGTAACGTAACTGTCTAGTGATGTATCTTTGTCGATTGACTTAAACGATTTTATATTATTGCATTTATAATCTGTTAACTAAAAACAAACTTGTTATGCCAGATTTTAGAGTGAAGGTTCAGAAATCATTTGTCGGATTGAGCATATGCATTTTTAATAAAATACCGCAATTAGTTCTGGATATGTCTCTAAATAATATTAAGAAATGTGTCAAAAACGTTTTACAAAAGTTATAATATCATATCATGGCCATGTCAACAACCGGTTCACAACGCCAATTTGAGGTAGATTACCCAGATGATCAGTTACAAAGTGACCGTTACTGACAGTGCGTGTATCGCGTCGAAGGTCGTTAAGGTTTTTTGTATTTTATAAACTATGACTGTTTATTAGTGATAATTTGTGCCTTTGATTATATAAGTGATGTGAATAACAATGAAAACTTTTGAGATAAGTTTTAATTTATAAGATATGAAATACAAAACGGACATATTTCACTGTCTCAAAGTTTAGTGCAACATGACGCTACACCAGAGTTTTAATTTAATAAACAAAAGATAACATTATATAGTTTAACTATTAGAAAACATAAAAATTATAACGTTTGGTAGGCTTTCATGAACAATCAAGCCACAAGAGGCACTTTAGCGTGATTCGACCCGCAGGGCAATCAACGCAAATACATCCGTTCCGTTCCGTTAAAAATCGCGGGCAAATTACGAGGGACAAGGAACGCTGCCGGATAGTCTAAGGGTTATAATGTTGAAGATTATTTAAGCGATAAAACTGTTTGGACTTGATTCCAGTTGCACACAGAAGCAAAGTATTATATTGTAACCTTCGATACTTATATTTAAAGGAGTAACTACTGAGTTTCTTGCCAGTCTTCTCTCCAGTATCCCGTGGAAATGTGGGAAACCCCTGAAGAATTTCTTATATTACAGTAACTAAAAACCCTTATCAACTGTCTTAAATTGTGTTTTTCGCTTACATACCCCGATAATATACGAAAACCCGTTCTAAGTAAGCGTATACGTTATCACAGGAGTAACTATACCTATGTAACTATAGAGAACGTAGTGGTATAAAAGAAGATGTAGTGACTAAAATTGAACGTTATAATTCGTTATTTAATATAACATTACAGTTTGTTCGCGTTCAGAATGCAGTGAATATTCAATTGGTCACTGTGAACCTGACCGTGTTATTTGTAAAGATTTGATTGGTTAGACAGCCAAGACGGGCAAACAATGATGACTCACGGCATTCTCTACGCGAACAAACCGTAGCGACTAATTATAAATTATAATTAGCTAAATAAGATTACAGTATATATTTATTTAAAGTAATTGTAACCTTGTAGTATAAAAGATGTTGTGACTAAAACTAAGAAAGATATGCTTAGATGGTTTGGGCACGTAGAGAGAATGAATGAAAGGAGACTGATAAAAAGGATTTGTGAGTCAGAGTGAATGAAGGATTGGTGAGTCACGGATCGGAGCAAAACCTATAAAAGACGCAATATTGATGTTGGACGACGACCTCCACGTGGTCGAACACCCAACACTCACCAAGGAAAATGTCGCCGTGACAACCCCGAAGACGTGCTCCTGGGAAGTATGAGTCTCCATCTACTTTGAAGATAACTTGCCCATCGAACCCTACCTCGCCCACATAAAAACAATTAGACAAAAGGTCCAGCCAGAAGATGTAGTGACTAAAATTGTGAATGGTACGCTTAGATGGCTTGGGCACGTAGAGAGAATGAATGAAAGGAGAATGCCAAAAAGGTTTTGTGCGTCAAGAGTGAATGGGAAAGTTGGAAGGCGGAGGCCAAGGCGAACGCTCCTGGACCAAATCCAGGACATTTTAAATAAAGGGCAGGTCAAGAGTACTCTAAACCGACGAACTTATATGAAAGGTTTAATGAGAATGAAAGAAGCGAAGGAGATATACAAGGATCGTGGCAAGTGGAAGGACGTGGTCTCTGCCTACCCCTATGGGAATGAGGCGTGATGCTATGCATATGTCGTCGTCGTCGTCGTCCCTTCAACCGATGGACGTCCACTGCTGGACATAGGTCTCACGTAATGACGTCCACAAAGCCCGATCTTGCGCCGGCTCGCTCCAGCGGCTACCGGCGACGCTCTTTATATCTAAAATGACATGTATATGTATGTATTTATAAATACTAGTGCTGATATATTCCAAAGACTTCTAAAACTAAAATTGATTTGATTAAACTGATTTGACATTAAACAAATCTATTCCTTGTCTACGTATATACTCAGTAAGAGCAGATTTTACAGAATTTCTATCCATAACTATGTATGCTTGTCAATTAAAAACAATAATCGTATTGTGTTTCATTCTTTCAAGAACAAATCCTTAATTAAAATAAAATTCAATGAAAAATCGTACTAAAATTTGAAGGATTCTTCAGACTATAAGATAGAGTGGAAGTGAATTAATGAGAGTGGGTAAGGGGGAACAGATCTAACATCTTTTCCGACGCAAATGTCATCTTCTCCTACATGTGGTACCTCCTGCTGGATAACGGACGAGGCTCAGGCGACCGACCATCTTAAACCTAGCTAATGATATAGTTAGAAGAGGCAAACAGCGGCGTGAAGACTTAAATAATCTTCACAATGTTTGATCCAGAAGACAAAGAGACCACTGTACTATAAATCTCTAGTTCGTCAGTTAAAAATTATGGAAAAGTCAAAGAAAAGGATGGCCCCGAGTTTCTTGCGTAAGGAACTGAACTTTTCCACCTAGCGAAAGATAGAGACGGACACGCAAAGCTGACAACTTTCGCTAGTCAGACAGGCGCGATAAGAAGAAGAAATATCATAAAGTAATATTGTAATGCTGATGGTAAAAAAAGGAAACTTTAAATATCAGTCGTAAAAGGTCGATTGAAAAGCGATGTAGAGACTCACTTGAACGTTTGATTCTCAGTTATCTACTGGCGATTAGATGCACAATATACCCGTGAATGAGGGTAGTTTTAAATTAGAATTGTATCATAAAATGTCTTCCAAGAAACCTAACATAAATCCCCGTCTTGGCGCGTTGCAGGAAAACCTCAAGAGATTGCAGGAAGTCAGCTGATATCGCAGTCCGGAGGTGGAATAATTTAGCATGCCTGCCCATTCGCCGCTTGAATATAACTCGAATCGTTTTAAAATTACGTGGAGTTACGATTGAATTTCATAAAAGATGATGCGGTTGCTCGTTTAGCTTAAATAGGACTCGTTTTCTTCCATGTTATTATTTAAGAAATGCATCAAAATTCCAGCTGTTTAAAAGAAGTTATATAATCCTTAAGAGCGAAAGTAACTCTGTCGTGCCTTCACGGCAAAACTACTAAACTGATTTAAATGAAATATGGTTGGAGCTTGAGAAAGGATATAGGCTACTTTTAATGCAGAAAAAGGGATATAAGGGATAGAAGTATCGACATTTTCGAGATCGAAGAATGAAACTCATTTTTTATGCCATCAATGCGATATAAATAATTATGATTATCAAACCATGTAAAATTTTTGCTCATAAGGGTGTAAATTAACAATTCGAAAGTAACTCTATCTGTAGTGTTTTCACGACAAAACTACGAAACCGATTTAAATGAAATTTAGTACACAAATAGTCTAGAGCCTTAGAAAGCTCTTAATTTGTAAAATAATTAGCCTAAATCAGCTAGTAATAAACCAACTAAATTCCGAATTAAATTCAATAATATAAATTAAACTATCAGCCAATTAAATTCTAGCAGTTATCAGAAAAGTTGGCACGTGACTGTGATGACACCTGATGATACATTCTAAGATGGATTTACCTCTTTTGGTTTCTACACGGCATTGTACAGGAACCCAAATGTCTTGTTTGACGGCAAGTTTTTTTCTGGTAGCGTGGCAACTAGACACGGTCAAAGCCTCCATCCAATCCAGATGCAGACAAATTATGAAATGCCATTTTCAAAATTTGTTCAGAACCCAGGATTTCTGTTAGCCAAGCGATATTTCACAACATCTAGGTCTCTGATGATTTTCTGATTTGTCTGAGTCTGGACTGGTGGGAGGCTTCGGTTGTGGCTAGTTACCACCCTACCAGCAGAGACGGGAAGACCAAGCAAGGGATTTGTGTTCCGGAATGATGCTGTGTAGAAACCATAAAAGGTATATAGCATCAGGTGTGATCACTAGGGTAAGTCCCACTTAAGGGCTCAGGCCTCCTCATTCATGTGAGAGAGGGTTTTTAGTCACTCTCTATTCCTTTACTCTCATAGTGGGATGTGACAATCGCGGAGAGAGATCAAGCGCTGGACCAACGGCTTACGGTGGAGCACACCACCAACTTCCCAACTTCAAATAAAGGTAAGTAACAGCCCATTAACGTCCGACTGCGGGACACAGGCCTCCTTACTTATAGAAGAGAGAAGGTTTGTAGAGCATAGGTCCACCACGCTGCTCCACTGCGGATTAGCAGGCATAGTACACAAGTGCACTCTCTATTCTTTCACTCTCATAGTCCGATGTGACGGTAATCCGACACGTCGGGCAAATATTGAGAAAATCTTGATAGAAAACTCAATATTGATTTTTGAATTGGGCCGACCCGGAACTCGAACCCAGGCCCTCATGTCTGTAGTCGAACATGCTAACCAGTTGACCAATGAGGCAGTTTGATCACTAACTTGTCAGCAATACAAATGAGAGTATATTTTTAATAAAATGTGAATAGATTCCTTGCGGTACCTCACTAGCCGCATACAAAGAGACAGTAAGAAATTATGTATTCCACTTTAGCGTAGTTGGAGAAACTTTATTGAATTTGTTCGGAGGTGTTCGTACTGCAGCACTTTTGTCAGATGCGTGATCTGAATGTCACATGATTCATTAGACGTGTGTAAAATATAAGACAATTTGATCTACGCTTGGGTTATGAGACGCCTAATTTATTCCCGACAGATACCTATCAAACAACTGCCTCATTGGTCTAGTGGTTAGCATGTTCGACTACAGACATGAGGACCTGGGTTCGAGTCCCGGGTTGGGCAAATTCAAAAATCAATATTGAGTTAGCGGTGTGATCCACCCCCGTGCCTCGGAGAGCACATTAAGCCGTTTAGTCCTGTGCCTGATCTCTCTTCAGTCGTGTCGAATTCCCGTCAGATCGAACTATGAGATTGAAGGAATAGAGAGTGCACTTGTGTACTATACCTGCAAATCCGCAGTGGAGCAGCGTGGTGGGTCTATGCTCTAAAAAAAGCCTCGCACCTTGGAGTGAGGAGGCCTATGCCCAGCATTGGGACGTTAATGGACTGCTACTTACATTACCTATCAAACAAGATACACTTTATTCAAGAAGCTCAGAAAGCTCTTTCAAATTTAAAAATGTAAAATTCATTTTTTGCATAAATTGCTTCAATTTTTTTTTGTATTGAAACTTCTTTAAGCTATGAGAGTAACTTTTTTACGGATGAAACGCGTGATTAGGGTCACAAAGATGTGCAGCGTTTTTTATGCTAATTCGTTTAAAGGTTAAGTAGTTTTTATACTTACAAATAAAATGTGGCATTATTTTGAATAAAATAACATTCTAACATTGATAAAAAAAACGTGGCATTTTTATTTACAATTCGTCCTTGGAGATTTCGATAAATTATTTGTATTATTTTGGACACTTTTAATATTTTAACGACAATTAAATTCATTAAATTCCTAACATATCCTCTTTCCTCCCTCTAAGTCTCGGAAATCTAAAGTTTTAGATTCGTATAAATATAAAAAAGACTTAATAATTAGTTTAAGATTTCTCAGTTGAACTCATCTGATTCAAGGAGGCGTGAGGATCCGCTGCAATCTCCCTCTATCGCTCATGGGCCTCCTTAAGCGAGATTACGGTCTCGCAGAATAAGGATAGTCTTGCCCACATTGGAGAGCATCGCACCTATAATGCTCCCCAGCGAGAGATCGCTGCTGATAAGCGCCACCAGGAACTGACGATGAGGTCCCCAGGCTGCACAATCTGCCACAGTGTGATGCGTTGAGTCGATAGCTGCACCACACTGTTGGCAAGCGGATGACTCTTGCCAGCTAATTCGATGCAGCAACTTTCCGAAGCATCCATACCCGATCAAAACCTGCACCAATCTGTAGGAGAGCGACCCGTGACCGTTCCAGATGAGGTAGGATCGCCAACAAAATGGTTACGCCCGCTACCGGGAACCCCAGGTTTTCCTTCCATTTTTGGGCCAGAGGCTGGTTGGCTAGAGCTCTGATCCTGCTGAAATCGTCGTCATCAGCCCACATACACTGCGCCTTCGGCGTTACCCTATGTCGGTAGATGGCCGCAACAGCCTCCGCCCGCAGCTCCCACGGAGGATCGCTGCTGTCCAGGATACTGTACGATACTCCCGTATTGTCTTGATCGCTATTACCTTTTGTGTCTTATTTAATTGTTTCTTGTATAAAACAATTTGTTGATTTTAATAACCTACTAGAATTTGTTATAATTTTATCTTACTTTTACATTGACCGAAAGTAATAAATATATCCATTTTGGAAACGTGAAATTGCGTAATCTTAGCAAAGTAATCCATCGTTCTAAACCGGCGATAAGAAAACCCTTTGTTATTCTGAATCTTAACAATGTTATGTAAGCGTATATAATAAATGCGAGCAGAAAATTCAGTGACAAAGCAAATTGCTTTCCGTCCTGTATCGCTGAATTTATGGCCTCCCTCCGAGAAAATAGCGAGATATAAGGGAAACTATAGAAATTAGCGAATTAATATCACGCAATTATGTCGTCTTTGTTACATTTTCGCGAGGGGCCATACATTGCGTAAGATGGACGAATAAACATTATTTTATTTAAATATATGCATTTTACTTTTATTACATTTTACTTTTACTTTTATAACTGCCTCATTGGTCTAGTGGTTAACATTTTCGACTACAGACATGAGGTCCTGGGTTCGAGTCCCGGGTCGGGCCAATTCAAAAATCAATATTGAGTTTTCTATTAAGATTTTCTCAATAT
>JACTOM010000079.1:1522865-1535295 GCA_015832385.1 Elymnias hypermnestra | reverse complement strand
AGTAATTGTTAAGTTGTCACTGACGTATTAATTGAGAATTAATTATTTATTATGTATTATCTATTTATTTAGTATTTATTGTACATACTTTACTTTTAATTTTGTTTGGTTTCTTTGTGTTTTTGTTTGTTTGTGTCCCTCCGGGTCTCCGCTGAAAACCAGCGTTGGGACGAAATCCCAACAATCGCTGAGCGGTGTTCCCTTTTTCGGCGTCACATTTTTTTTTCCTGCGGCTACTTTACTTGTTTTATGTAAGTGTGATGTAAAAAATAAAAGGTTATTATTATTACATAAAACACTGAAATTGTTTCTACCTATGTCATTTATAGTCTTATTAGAAAGGCAGTAAACTCAGTAACTTACACACAGAAGGACTTTAAAAACTATTCACGATTGGCTGCTAAGTACAGATGTCTCCAAAATTCTACGCCTTTTATTGCTGGGAGATGCTTTTACGCATGCTGGATGTATTCAGATCAATCCAGGAATTTACTCACTAAAACTCATCAGAACCCTCTTCATCCAAGTGGTGGATTCCAGATGTTCGTTGACACATAAATTCGACTGAAAGCTTCAAACAGGGGGTTGGAGGATCAGCTGCTTTCTCCCTTTGCCTCTTTAAGGTTCTTTCTGCAAGCTTACAGTCTCACTGAAGAAGGCAACTGCCCTCTCGAATATCAGTAAGACCCTGCTCTCTTGTAAGCTAATCCTCCAAGTGGTAATAGTGGGAACACTGTTGCTGGAAGTTGGTTCCACATTTTGCAGAAAAAAGATCGTCCAAACCGAGTCGTTGACGAGTGCCATTCGTCCAGAGTAAAACAGTAAGCAGCAGCCTATTAACGTCCCACTACTGGGCACAGGCCTCAATCCGAGGAGCGAGGGTTTTTTAGAGCATAGATCCACCACGCTGCTCCACTGCGGATTGGCAGGCATAGTACACAAGTGCACTCTCTATTCCTTCACTCTCATAGTTCGATGTGACGGAAATTTGACACAACCGGAGAGAGATCAGGCGCAGGATCGATGGGTTAACGTGCTCTCCGAGGCACGGGCAAATACTGAGAAAATCTTAATAGAAAACTCAATATTGATTTTTGAATTGGCCCGACCCGGGACTCGAACCCAGAACCTCATGTCTGTAGTCAAACATGCTAACCACTAGAGCAATGAGGCAGTCCAGAGTGTGTGGGTGGAATTTATTTCTACGGCGAGATAGTCGGTCGAAGAATTGTGACGGCGGTACTAACTTAAACAGTTCCTCTGAACACTCCCCATAGAAGACACAGAGGGAAAAATGGTTTGTCTGTGGTGTAGAGTTTCCAGTTTGTTGGTCAGTTGGGGATTGCTGACAATTCGAATTGTCCGACTTTGAATCCGTTCAAATGGAAGGTGTTGATACTGGGGTGCACCAGACCGAAGGTGGCAGCAGTATTCTAAGTGTAGCCGGATTTGGGCTTAATAGAGTAAACGATTTTTTGCTGTGAATCGTGTAGCTCTGTTAAGCATCCCAAGTTTTTTGGAAGCGAGTTTTGCTTTACCTTCCAAATGATCACGGAATTGGACTTCATTCAAAATGTCGACTGCAAGAATGCTAAGAACGCTAATGATGATCAACTCTTCCTGAAGAACTGATTGACTGATTTTAATGAAATATTAGTTTGTGTTCAAGTGTATTCAATGCTGGTTTAGGTTAACAATTATATTAAAAAAAGTAGACTTCCAAATATGTCTACGTTAGTGCCTATATAGTATTACAAATGTATTATTGTAGTATTTAAGCCTATTTTAAAAGTACATAGAATAGATAAGAAAAATTAACGTAACTAATTGTCGCGCAAAATTAACAAATGCTAATAACAGAGAGTTATCGCACGGAAATCAGGGTAGGACTCTGTTGCAAGTTTAACATGGTATTTTTAAATTTAATACTTTAAAATGTTTCATTGGTTTAGTGGTTAGCATGTTCGACTACAGACATGAGGTCCACGGTTCGAGTCCCGGGTCGGGCCAATTCAAAAATCAATATTGAGTTTTCTAGTAAGATTTTCTCAATGTTTGCCCGAAGTTGGGAAGTTGGCGGTGTGCTCCACCCCCGTACCTCGGAGAGCACGTTAAGCCGTCGGTCCTGTGCCTGATCTCTCACCGGTCGTGTCGGATTGCCGTCACACCGGACTATGAGAGTGAAGGAACAGAGAGTGCACTTGTGTACTATGCCTGCCAATCCGCAGTGGAGCAACGTGGTGGGTCTATGCTCTAAAAACACTCTCTCATGCGAGTGAGGAGGCCTGTGCCCAGCAGTGGGACGTTAATGGGCTACTACTTATCTTACTTACCTTTTACTTTAAATTAGGCATGTGCGAATGAGCACATTACTGTGATTATTTAAAATTAGTAAATGGTGAAGTTTAAGATAGTTTAACTTCACTGGTTCGAAATACTGTACAATATAATTTGCTCTAATTGCCCAAACAACATATACTAGAATTTCAATCACCATTCCAGACTGAGACAAAGTAGAAAAAGTAATTTTCTAACCGAGTCCAGGACTTCTATTAGCAAATCCAATATATTTTATTTTAATCTTTATATGTAATCAAACAACGCTTAAAGTAAGGCCATGATAAAGAAAAGAGATATTTTAAATTCTATAATATAATTTTATTTTATAATGTTATACTATTTTGTTGTTTTTTTTTCTAAGTGTGATTGAGTAAAGTAAAGACCCAATAGACACTTATACGTAACGTTTAACAAAAGTTACTCTACCGTTCCGTGTAAATACTTTGATGTTTTGTGTAAATACACAGTTTCAATAAAGGAAATAGAAATAAACCTGCCATGGAGTGAAGAAGGTTCAATAATTATTTGTCGAGTTGAGCATACGTACTTTTAATGATACCGCAATCAGTCTTGGATTTGAGTCTACATAAAGGCATATATGTTGAAGTTTATTTAAGCGATATTTGCACACAAAAGCAAAATATTATAGACACATACATAAAAAGATTATATTTATAAGAGTAACCGCTTCAATGAGCATATTTTGATTGGTGCCATATTGCGATGGCCTTTAAAGAGCCAATTTTTTTTTAAACATATCATTATTATAAATGGTAAGTAAATAATTTATGATTGAAAAGCTGTCTTAAAAAATTTGGGTTTTATACATGACTCCTTATTTTATTTATACTCTTTTTTGTACAATTATTACATACACATATTAATAAAGTCAAACTTATAAGTAATAGAAACAAATAACTAAAAGGCGGTCTTATCGCTAGATAGCGATTTCGTCCAGACAACCTTTGGATTTAAAAAGATGTCAGTAAAATGTTGGATGGGCAATATCATGTATATACATATAATGTAATATTTATAAATATGTCGTATTTAAAAGGGGCCGAGGGCGGACATCAGAAGGAAACATTAAAAGATAAGGAATATGTTAATTAATTATTTAAACTGAGATATTTGAAGGGATATTTTAACGAAACTAAAATATGACAGTAATTAATAACACAATACAATAAATAAACGATGATGAGTTTACCTATATGACAAAGTGAGAAGTCTGGTGAAGCAGTACTGGTTATCACAAAAACAACGGTCCATGCCGAACCCACGATCTCGGCTCCCTTTATAGCACCCCTGGTGCGTGCCTTGGATCGCGTCGCTTGCCGAACCGACACGATCCGACGCACGTGCCTTTAACGAGTTATTTCATTCTCTTTCTTTTTAACTGTACAATTGGTCATTTAGACGACTCTTATGCCATTATGCGCAAGCGGGCGGCATCAATGATGGGCAGGCTAATGGCCAGTTCCAACACCCTCCTCAGTATATTGGCGGGTAAGTGGGATAGCCCCTTCTGGATCAGCTGGAATGGTGCGTACATCAGCAGGAGGAGTCGTCCTTAGTAAGTAATTATTAGATTTTTAGTTTTAGTTATTTTATTATTTATGTTTTTAGGTTAAGATTATAGGCATAAGTTAAGTAAAAATTGTTACTAACAAATAATATGGACGTAAGCCTGAAATAAAGAGTTAGCGAATATCTTCAATCTTGCGATAAATGCGTATATTGCAGATGATTTAGTTTGAAGCTGGCCAAAATATGATGGGGTTCGAAGCTGACAAAAATATTATTTGGCTCGAAGATGACCAAAATATGATTTGGCGTAGTATAGCGTATAATACCAATTGCGTTAATAAGGTCGCTGGATCTTGCGTGTACTTTCGAATAGTAACGGTGCGGCTTCTTTCGCTTCCTTTTGCGTTGTGTGAAGGTGACCTCTGTGTCCTCTTGTCCGTACAGATTATATTCTCAGGTGCGTTCCGTTTCAGTTTGTAATATTTGCGTAAACATTATAATTATATTTATGTTATTATAGTACTTAGACGTAGGGGCCGGAAATATTTAAAAACGTTGCACTGAGTCCGTCCCCGTCAGTGCGTTCGAATATATAAATTTCGATTCATATATTTCGTGCGGGGTCTAAAAGTGCTTTGAAAAGTAGTTGGAAGGGTCTAATTCCTTTAGTTTTACTGCCTTTTTGGGGGGTTTTTAGTTCAGTTGCGGCTCCGCTGTTTTATAAGGGTCGATGTTTGGATAGGCCGACCTTTTTTAGCCGTTCGGGACCGGATAGTTTTAGTTTTGTGCGTTAAATTTCTGCGTATTACATACGAAAACTCTTTCGGTGCGCTTGTTTTTACTGAATCGGTTATCATTTATTATGGCTATATGTTATATGGTCATTTTAACCATGGCTATTAAATTAGTAATCTATGGATTAAATCTAGTATTATAGTATGCCACTACAACTATTTTTTACCTTTTAAAAGTTAGTAAAAATGCCGACAAAAATTAAACCATATTATTCATACATACCTTTGTATCAATCCTTATTCTATTAAATGATTTATTGATGTTTGATTGAATCAGACATTCAATTCAAAATATATAACTACTTAAAAAAATGTAAAATAAATTGAGACCCTAATAACTGTGCCTGCGACTGGTGAGTTGGCTCATATTCCAAGTATTCCATTTTGAATTCATATTTACCAAATAATCTGTAAACATAAATATTATTACACAGTCCATGGAAATGATGGGCACTTTCGTAACGCACGCTTCAACGCACAATAATTTTAGACCAGTTTATTTGCCTACTATTATAAATACCCTGTCTTCTGAACACCCAGAAGACAACAACCATGAAAACAAGAAGTTATCAATGCCTGTAAAGTATATTTAAATTTGCTAATGTCGGAAATTCTATGCTAATGATGTTACGAATTGAAAAATGTACTAAGATATATATTCCTTGTAAAGTAAAATCTGTATATCGGCAAGATTATGATTGGAAGAGTAAATCTAATATCGGTTTTGAGTCGTTTGGATTACCTGTAAAAATTGGTGTTCCACAAGGATCATTACTTGGGCCTTTTTTGTTCCTAATACATATAAATGATTTAGCAAACCATGTGAAAGACGAATGTGATATAGTCCTAATTGCTGATAGTAATTCTTTGCTATTTAAAGTAGACAGACATGTAGAAAATTATGACGGTGTAAATAGTACCCTGTCACATATTTCACGTTGGGTTTCTGTTAATAATTTAATATTAAACTTGGCAAAGACTAATTGTGTTGAATTCACTTTGCCAAGTGCAAAAGAGGCCTGTCAAAATATCCATATAGATGATAGCCCATTAAAGAAAGTTATGTCTACAGTCTTCTTAGGAATAACCTTAGACTTTGGGTTTCAGTGGGTTGCACATATGACTCTGGCGAGGAAACTTAGTTCAGCTGCATTTGCTGTTATGAAAGTAAGGCAATACCTTGATATTGAAACTGCTATAATGGTGTGTTTCGCTTATTTTTATAGCATTATGTCTTACGGCATGCTATTATGGGGTAAGATTACAAAAAAGAGCAATACGTGCGATAAATCAATGTGGATCTGCGTTTCCTTAAGAGAAAAATTGAAAAGAATATAAATTCTCACAGTATCGTCACAATATATATTCAATAACATTTTATATATCCGTGATAATATTCATTGATGTTTTATGAAATATGATGAAAACGGCCTAATATAAAAGGCATTGTTATAAAGTTGAAGAATGTTTAAGCGATAAAGATGTTTGGTCTTGATTCCGGTTTCACATGAAAACTAAACACACTGTAATGTAAAAAAACTATAAAGTCAAAGTCAAAATATCTTTATTCAAGTAAGGCCTGTTACAGCTCTTTTGAATCGTCAAATATCGTTTTTTCTATATATTATTTAAATGACTGATGATAACATTAAAGAACGACTTACAATCTAAAGTTACGAGGGTTCCTTCGCGCCCTGATCTATATCTATATACATACAGAGCAATTCATTCACTCCCACGCTTTTTTGTCTTCTAAGTATTCTTTCAAATTATAGAATGATTTCTCAATTAGTTTTCTTTTAATAAAAGACTTAAATTTATTAAGAGACATCTTTGTAACTTCTTTTGGGAGTTTATTATAGAAACGTATACAGTTACCCTTGAATGACTTGTCAATTTTATGTAGCCTCCTAGAATTTACAGCAATTTTATTTTTATTTCTTAAGTTATATGAGGTGCATTAATTATTTTTCCTAAGAGTCAATATTTTTATGGACGTACAATATATATATATATATATATATTTAAAAGAGTAACCGTTGAGTTTCTTGCAGTTTTCTCTTCAGCGGAATAAACTATCCGAACCGGTGGTAGATTTGTTTTACTGACGAATCATAAGTGCTTTTTGAGCCTACTTGAATAAAGAATATTTTCCTTTGATATGATAAGTAAAATAAAACCTTTATATTAACAAAAATCAATCTATAGTCTTTCCACTGCCACGAGATCGGTATCTACGCGGTTGAAACTGCGGGTCATTGCTAGTATAAAATAAATGTGAATAAAACTTCAAGAACGCAAAATTAATTCCATTCCCCAAAAATGAAGTTGAAAAATTGATTAAAGCTCGCGCCGACCGCATGGCGTGCTACGAGAGTTAGTTCTACACGGAAACGTCAAAGTTTCACGTGGGGAGCGCGGAGGGAGGACGGGGGGAGGAGTGGGGAAAAAGGGGGCAAAAATGAGCGCGCTGAAGACGGATCGGGGAAGTTTAAAATTAGACTTGCCTCGCCCGCCTGTTCTTTTACACTAAATAGACAGTGTTTCCTGGAGGGGTGTTGGAACGAAATTGCTTAAGGGTACTCTAATTTCTGTAGGTATTGCTTTGTGCGTGTTATCTTTGTGATATTTCTTAGTTAAGTATTACTTAAACTTATATATGACATTCTATTATAAGGGTAGGGAAATTGGCCGTATGCTCTATTCCCGTACTTCGATGAGCACGTTAAGCCATCGGTCCTGCGCCTGATATTTTTATCATATTGCCGTCCTATCCCACTAAGAAAGTGAAGAAATAGAAAATAGAGCAGTGCGGTGAGTCTATGCTCTAGTATCCCTCACTCCTATAAGTGAAGATACCTGTGCCCAGCCGTGGGACGTCAATGCGTTGCTACTTATCACCTCATAATAATCTTTTCCAGATAATTCCGCTAAGAGAACGCGTCTAGGATCCTTGGGTTACGGTAATGTTAGCTTTTCTTCTATTGCTGACAGAATAGCGCTTGACTTTGATCATACTTGACGGTAAGTACCGATACAGTCTAGGATGGCTTGCTGGTAGGGTGGTAACTAGTCACAAGCCACAGAGGGTAATAGCGATCAGGGCAACACGAGGGTAATGTCCCGGATCCTGGAAAGCGGTGACCTTGAGAGGTTCTAACGGCTGTCTATCGACACAGGGCGGAAGTGAGAGCGCAGGACCTGTTGCCATCGAGGTTTGGAGGATCAGAGCTTGACCGACCAGGTTCTAGTCCAAAAATGGAAGGACAGCCTTGGGTCTCCAGTCGCGTCCTTATTTGAAACAATGGCATTCCAGGGAGCACGAGACGCTACAAATTGGTGCAAGTTCTGATCGGGCATGGATGAATTGGAAAGTTCCTGCACAGCATTGACGTGGAGAAATCACCTGCTCGCTATCAGTGTGGTGTAGATATCGACTTATCGCATCACACTGTGGCATATTGTGCAGGCTGGGGACCTCAGCGTCATCTCTAGGTGGCGCTTATCAGCAGTGACTCCTCTCTGGGGAGCATTATAGGTGCGATGCTCTTTAGGGAGAGAATGTAGTGGACGCCCTACCTCGCCACCGAAGGTAGCGGGGCACAAGTGTTTCTCCCGCCTCCGTGAATCTTCGGTCAGACTCATCCGGGATATTAAGGACGAATGCGAAAGTTGTACACCTTCTGTCTCACTCTTGGATGAAGAGGGTCCCGCTGGATTTTAGTGGGTTTTACTCTTTAACCCAAAGGTTGCCTGGAAGAAATCGCTGAATAGTTATAGTAATTTGTATTCAATTTTTTTTTAAGTAATTTATTTGATGTACAAAAGCAGTGTTCTCTCTCTCTCCTCTCTCACCAAGTCCCATACTCTTGACCCACGGGTCAGAGTTTGTGCCTTAAAGTACTAAGCAACAAAAACAAGGTGGTAGCTAGGGCGGCCGAAGCCTTCCACCAATATCCGGTGCCAGCGACTCACAACTCATACTTCTGAAGAACTTTTTAACCTATCATTAAGTATGAGTTGCTGCTGTCATCAAATTGATTGCGTCGTACTTCTACTTCTAAGTTAATAAGTAGGCAGACAAAGTTATGCAGTAATAAAAAAAAAGAATGTAACCTAAACCCAAACCTTAAATCTCCTAACATAAAATAAGAAATTCGTAAATAGACATTCCATTTTAATTATAATTTAATACAGATGTACAAATTATATATGTACGTATTTGAAACGAACGAAATTATGCTTTAAAATAGAATGAGTTTAATTTTTAGCATACCCAATTAAAATATGTACGTGTTTGTACAAGTCTGTATGCACAGTCCTGAAAGTCCCGGGAGCGCAAGTTCTCGAAACAAAGGAAGGTAATTGAAAATTCTATCAAAACTTGAAGGAGTCTCGAAGCTTCTTTGACAATAACTTGGGGAACTCATTTGGCGGCAGATGGCGAATTACGTACCGTGAATATATTTTTGTTTAATAGAAATGCTGCTTTTGTTTCTGTAATTAATATTAGATGCAAAGACGGAATATACTAAGCTACTGTGTGATACTCGTATATCTATCTTTTAATGATAACCCACAAATAATTCTCACGTGCAATGTGGTAATTGATAGATTATCCGGACAGATACATTATTAGAGATAATAAGCTTTTTCTACACCATTAATAGGTATCTTATGAGATATTGTCTGCGAGAATAAAATTTTTGCGATGCGATTTAAAAATGTATAACTTACACAAAAAGTATGATATACGGCCAAAAGGCGGTCTTATCGCATTAAAGCGATGGCCGTTAGTAATGAATGTACATATTTTAAGTTTCCTTTTTAACCGACTTCAAAAAAAGGAGGAGGTTATCAATTCGACTATGTTTGTTACCTGATATCTTCCGATTGGGTGGACCGATCTTGATATTTTTTTATATGAAAGGTCCCATTTTTTCTAAACCAGTTCTGATGATGGCATCCATCAGAAATCCGTATAAGTCTTAAATTTGCATAAGCATGTGCGCGACAAATGGACGAATAACTCAAGATCACGCTAACCGATTTCAATGTTTCTTTTTTATTAGAAAATATATACTTCAAGGGTTGTTTTGTGATAGTTTGGTTAGGTTCTGATGATGGAATCCATGACAAAGTGACGGAACTCTTCAATTCTTAGGAGCAAATGAATGATACTCGGCGGAATCTACTATAGGCTATCCAGATATTTGAGTTGCCTACCGTTACTGCGGTATGGTCAAGTGCTAGTCGGAGTTAAATATGAAGATCAATGGAACTCCTCAACGGCTTACAGTAAGGGTGCGGTTTATGGCAGAAAATATAGGTGTCCGTAATCAAATAGCAATGAGCTTACGTTTGTTGCTGCATTGCAACACGTTTTTAGGTGTACACATATCGAGACAAAATTGTTAATTCAGATTCACTAGAAATCAAAAAATAAATATAAATTTTAACAAAAAAAGAAGAACTGACACCGACTCCAAATACGAAGAACATTATAAAACAATACGCAATTATTTCTTACTTTTTAGAGCAAATTAATATATTTGTAAGTTTGTTTTGAAGGTGGTTCTTTTTTGTTAAAATTTATATTTATATATTTGTTAGTGTTTTGTGCGATAAAGTATTGTGCCGTATGCACATAGACATGTCTATCTGTTTAATTAGTCTTTGTTCATAAAGCTAAACTTATTGTAAATTCATCAATATCAGTGCGTCTTTGTACCTTGTAATAAATGGTCGTCAATCGTCTTCTCTTATTTAATCATCGCACTATAGTATAAATAAAAGAAACACGAGACCTAATAGTATCTATATATAGTCACACGTGGGATTGTCTCATTGATCGTTTCAGTATTATCAAGTGTTGAAAATTATTGAAAAATAAATTAAGTGAAGATATCTAAGTTTGAAAAAGTAATTTGTATATATTTTATATTATTTTGGAGCTTATCATCGTCATCGAATATAAACTAGCCTCTGTTGGTTATAAGGTTCAGAAAACATCGACACAATTTTTTTAACATGATATTGTACTTATGTGGCATGGATACTGGGGTTTTAAGTAGAATGTTATATGTTTAATTACAGATAATTTAAGTTTTAAGCAGTATCAAAAATGCATTAATTATATGGCACAATGTGCCTATAATTTAGATAAGTTATTTTAGAAAATCATTGATGTTTTTTAAACAACTATTTTGAAATCATCTTCTAGTTTATGGTTTAAGACATTTAGTTTCCATAAATAATACAATATTCACTTACATGGAAACTTAAGGCTAATACATATTAAAATTATTGCACTTTAGAAGCCACATTTAGGTTTATACGAAATTATAATTTTTTAGGAGTGAACACTCACAGGTATTATTAGTATTACAAAAACAAGGTCATTTGTGTAAAGTATTGATGCTACGTAACTAGATATGACAAATATTAGTAAGTTTTTAGTGAAAGCTAAAAGGTAAAATTTTAATAATTTTTTTTTAATATAAAATACAACAGCATTGGGAAAGTTTACTATATATTTGAGCACCTTTAGCGTTATATTTTTCGTGCCATAACTGATTAAACGTTTTACAAACGGATATGTATTTGTAATCGTGAAGTTTATATTTATGTGTAGTTCCTTTTTTATGATTTTTCGAATTTTAAGAATGCATATATAGTATTTGAACCTATTACTTATGTTCATTAATTTGTTTTCTGGTATATGTTGTCTGCTGATCTCCTCATCGCACTTAATACAAATTTCACTTATAATTATGACATGTAGGATAGATTGGAAAGACCACCATAAATCTTTATAATAGTTTGATAAGATTTATTTAATTAAATATAACAATAACCTTGTTTTTCCTTTTTATTTACGAAACCATTGTCAAAGGTCCTTTACCTCTCAAAAAACAAATAATTAATACAAATAATGCATCATTTATTCTTAATTTCATAATGAAACGACATCGGATTAACAGATAAGCCCCTTGTCGTTTCATTCAATTGAAATGGATTAGTGTTTTTGCTATGAGACTGGTTGCAGTTGAATACTTTTAAAACGTTTATTGAAAAGACCTTTTTAAATAGACATTTATGATATATTGGTATACCGCGTTAATATATCTAGAGAGATATATAAGATTTTTGTCATTTATATGATAGTTTCTTTGCTTCCACGTAAATACTGGCGTCAATATTAAAATCAAAAGATTCTTTATTCAAGTAGGTTCAAAAAGCATCATTGAATCGTCAGTAGTCTGCCCGTTGGTAATAAATCTACCACAGGTTAGTATTAAAACTACATTTCTCCTACCGTAAGGTTTAGAGATTTCGATATCTTGTCTCTAATCTGAAATATAAGACTAATAGGCATTACGACTAACTAACTGCCTCATTGGTCTAGTGGTTAGCATGTTCGACTACAGACGTGTGGTCCTGGGTTCGAGTCCCGGGTCGGACCAGTTCGAAATCGATATTGAGTTTTCTATTAAGATTTTCTCAATATTTGCCCGAAGTTGGGAAGTTGGCGGTGTGATCCACCCCCGTGCTTCGGAGAGCACGTTAAGCCGTCGGTCCTGCGCCTGATCTCTCTCCGGTCGTGTCGGATTCCCGTCACATCGGACTATGAGAGTGAAGGAATAGAGAGTACACTTGTGTACTATGCCTGCCAATCCGCAGTGGAGCAGCGTGGTGGGTCTATGCTCTAAAAACCCTCTCTCATATGAGTGAGGAGGCCTGTGCCCAGCAGTGGGACGTTAATG
>JACTOM010000079.1:1500653-1522084 GCA_015832385.1 Elymnias hypermnestra | reverse complement strand
GATGGGGATTTCGAGCTCATTTTGACTGGCTCACCCCTCGGCTTATCAATGCCGCTGCGGCGCTTGGTCGATTGTTGCCCAACGTGGGAGGACCAGGGTCACCTTGCAGGAGACTTTACGCGGGCGTAGTAGCTAGCATGGCGCTGTACGGTGCACCGGTGTGGGCAGGCTCTCTGACAACTGCAAATAAAACCCGTCTACGCAGAGCTCAGAGAGTTATAGCGACTAGGGTAATACGGGGATACCGTACAGTTTCTTGGACGGCAGCAACTCTCCTGGCGGGTGACCCTCCGTGGGAGCTGCGAGCGGAGGTTCTAGCAGCTGCTTATCAGTGCAGGGTGGCTGCAAGGACCCGAAGGATGTCAACTGATGCCGAAGAGGTTCAGAGGATTAGGGCCTCAGCAGACAGAGCTCTAATCCAGAGGTGGCATGAGGATCTCGGATCTCCTACAGCGGGTCTGATCACGGTGGAAGCGATCCGTCCCCTCCTAGACAATTGGATAATTAGGGGGCACGGATCTCTCACTTACAGGCTGGTGCAGGTGCTGACCGGACATGGTTGTTTCGGCAAGTACCTGCATCAGATTGTTCGCAGGGAGGTAACGCCTGCCTGCCATGAGTGTGATGCACCTGTAGATACAGTGCAGCACACTCTGGCAGAGTGCCCGGCGTGGGGACCCCAGCGGCATCTATTGACGTCGTTGGTCAGAGGAAACCTTTCACTGGAGGGCATAGTTGGCGCAATGCTCACCGGTGAAAGGGAGTGGAGGGCAGTGGTCTCCTTCTGTGAAAGTGTTATTTCGCTGAAGGAGGCACATGAGAGGCACAGGGAGAACGCTGTAGACGCTCCTTTACTTCGGCGCAGGAGGTTGGGAGGTAGGAGGCGTCGATTTGCGCTTCTCCTTCCTCCTTCTTAAGTTTCCCAGAGGAATCTTCCGGAGTCCCAGGGTAAATTGCGTCTACTGATCCTCTGGTAAAGGAAGCGGAGGGTATCCCTGGGTTTTAGTGATTATTTTGGTTTACCAGCGAGTCCCACACTGCCGATAAGAAGAAAAGGTAAATTAGCAAGATTCCTCAGTGCCTAAAGAACAAAGTCTTCGAACAGTGCGTGTTGTCAGTGATGACCTACGGTTCTGAGACGTGGTCGCTGACTATGGGCCTCATACGGAAGCTCAGAGTCACTCAGCGTGCAATGGGCTATGCTCGGAGTTTCTTTACGCGACCGAATCAGAAATGAAGGGATCCGTAGTAGGACCAAAGTCACCGACATAGTTCTACGAATCGCGAACCTGAAGTGGCAATAGGCGAGGCACATAGTCCGAAGGACTGATGGACGTTCTGCGATATCAAGAGGGTTGCCGGTAGCCGCTGGAGCCAGGCGACGCAGGGTCAGGCCTTGTGGACGTCATTACGTGAGACCTAAGTCCAGCAGTGGACGTTCATCGGTTGAAGCGACGACGAGCGACATCTTAGAATTACCATCAGGTGTGAACAGTCCATTGTAATAAAAGTGGGTGCATTTAATATTCTTTCGTTCTCAATCTCTCTGAGTCCGATAAAACGACAACCCTATTCGAAAGAGATATTTAATCCGACGACTTCAGCTTCACGGGGGTGGCTGAAAACTTTGCAACTTTAAGTAAATACTAGCGTCAATTTTAAAACTACATTCCTCTAATGTTCGATTTAAATACTTAAATAACCAGTCTCTAATCTGAAATATGTCTTTTTGTTATGGTTAAGTTTATATATTATAACACGAAGACTAATAATACGTCATTATTGGTCACGATGAATGACATTTGAGGAATATATACATAGGCAGTCTTACATAAGAGTTGCCTGCCTCATTGGTCTAGTGGTTAGCAAACTGCCTCATTGGTCTAGTGGTCAGCATGTTCGACTATAGCCATGAGGTCCTGGGTTCGAGCCCCGGGTCGAGCCAATTCGAAATAGATATTGAGTTTTCTATTAAAATTTTCTCAATATTTGTCCGAAGTTGGGATGTCGGCGGTGTGATCCACCCTCGTGCCTCGGTCCTACGCCTGATCTCTCTCCGGTCTTGTCGGGTTGCAGTCACGTTGGACTATATGAGAGTGAAGGAATAGAGAGTACACTTGTGTACTATGCCTGCTAATCCGCAATGGAGCAGCGTGGTGGATCTATGCTCTAAAAACCCTCTCTCGTATGACTGAGGAGGCCTGTGCCCAGCAGTGGGACGTTAATGGGCTGCTACTTACTTATTTTACTTTTCTACATAAGAGTTTGGTTTGTTTGCTTGAACGGGCTAATCTCTGGAAATTTAAGTCCGATTTGAAAAATAATTTTATTGTTAGATAGCTCATTTATTGAGGAAGCCTTAAGACATATATTATTATGCTAAAAACAATAGGAGCAGTGCACCAATGAAGAATGGGCTTTTTGCGTAAACGGTAAGAGGTTTCCTAAAATCATGTATGACAGAATTGTTCCCGATTAACTGTGCTAAAATAAAGTCCATGACAGCATATGTCTATCTGTTAAGGTTGGCTCACTATAACCATTTTTATGTTAACCAAATTGTACGTCCTCTGTCTCTTTTATTCTTACTGCAGTGTTACCTCGAAAAGATTTTGCTTTTAAGATGCTGTATAAACGATTAAATTTTCATTAAAATGATGTATGGCAGAATTGTTCCCAATTAAAAGTTATAAAATAAAGTTTTCGACAGCATATGTCTATCTTTTACGGTTGGCTCACTATAACCATTTTTATGCTAACCAAATTTATGAAAGAAATCGTTATTTACCGATATGACCGCTCAATTGTCCACTAAATCTAGCTTATGTTATATTATATTTATCTTTTTTTGTGGTATTTTACTTTACAGCTAATATTTATCTAACATTTTTAAATTCGTAACATCATTTATTATTATTTTTTTTTATTTATTTATTAGGACACCAACAGGTTACAATTATATATTGATATAACAACAACACCTTAAATACTAGTTAAAATTGTATACCTACTTATAGGTAGTCACAGCATGCTAATTCTTACAGTTAATTATTTAAATAAACTACAAAATCAAAAGAAGGAAAAAATAGATGCTAAAGAGAAACATCAATTAGAAATAAGACAAACTAGCATATAGCTAAATTTATGCTACCAAGTACTGGGCCGAAAAGTAGTCCTTCATTTTTTTTTTAAATTTGATAAAGCAGTCCCCAAAAATGTCTATGTTAATGACTTTATTAATATTATTATAGGTATTTGTCATTCTGTTGATAGGCGCCGAAACACCTAGATTCGTTTTACAGGTCCTGGATATTAAGGGCATGTAGTTTTTTACCCTAGTGTACGGCCTAGGGATCCTCACAGCTATTTTGTTAAGTAAAGTCGGTGAGTCAATAGTCTCATTTATCAGTTTGTGTAAGAAACATAGATCCAGCAACTTTCTATGATCAGATAGGGTAAGTAACTTATAATAATACAGTTTAATAATACATTTACGTAGAATGTCCGACATTACTCAATTTAAAAATACTCTACACGTATTGAAAGAATTTTTAGAATCGGTCCAGTAATTGTTAGCTTAATTTTTGTTAAAAGTAATTAAAAATGCAAAAGTTTCTTTAATATTACAGAAGAGATTTATTTGTAATACCTTATTGTCTCAGAACTTCCTTTTATACGACATTTGACTCTCTGGAGTTCGACTTGAGATACAATCTTTTCTTTAGATTGAGATTTCTATATCAAAATATCTAATTTCAAAAGTATTTTTCAGATATTGAAAGGCTCTTTAATAAAATATCATTTAATAGAATAGGATTAATACAGAGGTATGAATAATATGGTTTGATTATTGTCGGCAGTTTTATTAACTTTTAAAAATGCGAAAAAGTAGTTATAGTAGCATAACTACAGCAATTAGACATATGGTGTTATGGACATTTTTGTAGATATTAATACGCTTATGTATGGTAGTGAAAGTTGGGTATGGCAGAAGAATCACAAAAGTAAAATAAATGCGGTAGAGATGAGAGCGTTGAGAAGCATGAGTGGATTAAAACTGAGTGACAGAGTGAGAAATAGTGTGATAAGAGAACGTTGTGGTATAAAAGAAGACGTAGTGACTAAAATTGAGAAAGGTATGCTTAGATGGTTTGGGCATGTAGAGAGAATGAATGAAAGGAGACTGACAAAAAGGATTTATGAGTCAAGAGTGAATGCGAAAGTTGGAAGGGGAAGACCGAGGCGAACGTTCCTGGACCAAATCCAGGACATTTTAAATAACGGCCAGGTCAAGAGTACTCTAAACCGACGAACTTGTATGAAAGGTTTAATGAGATTGAAAGAAGCGAAGGAGATATGCAAGGATCGTGGCAAGTGGGAGGATGTTGTCTCTGCCTACCCCTATGGGAATGAGGCGTGATGCTATGTATGTATGTATGTATGTATTAATACGCTCTATAATATTGTGGAACATTTTTTTGTTCTATCATCAATAGTTTCCGCAGCGCATGCGATAATAGATTTTTTGTTTCACACCTTTTCTTAGGGATCCCTAATTTTTATTTGAGATAGTAAAATAGGCTATGTCGCTCAGAAAATGCAGCTTTCTAATGGTGTAAATATTATTGAAATCGTTGCAGTAGTCTTTGTGTGAAAACGTTACAAAGATACGTACAAAAACACAAATGTTTTCCTCTTTATAATATTAGTTTAGATTAGATAGCAACGTATAAAATCGCATATCACCTACAAACGTTAAACATCCCAAATAATCCACACGACATAGCAGTAAAACTCCGACTTTGCATTCGTACCTCCGAATAACTTTTCACCCCACGAAGACGGAAAATTTACATAAATTTACAAATTTCCCAGCGAAATAAGGCACGGCATAGTTCGCGGGTCGCCCCCCTGGTTGGGGGGTGGGGGCCCGTTTTTCATGTTTAATTTTAACTTTGTATTAATATTTCTAGTCTTTTGGGGGTGAGTTTTATGCTGGCAACCTTTGGTTTTCGTACAGCTATGACGCTGGGGAAACGTTTTAGTTGTGTGTAATTAGTTTTTGAGTTGACGCGGCGCTTGTAAAAATTAATGAGCGCTCCACGTTTTCGGCCGCCACGTTTTTGCCTTTGCAAATTCCGTTCCATTTTTGAATGTTAGTGTAATTTTTTAAATTCATTTCACGTCCCTGGGTTCTAGTTTACATAATGTATTATAATACTTAACATAGACTACTTATGTTATCCAACACTTTAGTAGAAAAGTTTTAATAAAAAATATTACAATGTATGTTTTTACTTGCACAATTGACATATAAATGTATAAGAATGCTCAATATTCAATTGAATGCAGTCAACTAAAAAGGTAAAGTAAGTAGCAGCCCATTAACGTCCCATAGCTGGGCAGAGGCCTCCTTACTCATAAGAGAAAGCGTTGTTGAGCATAGCCCCACCATGCTGCTCTACTGCGGGTAGGCAGGCAGGTTTTTGACGTGTTAGTTGTGGGCAGTAGTGGAAGTAATCGCTTTGCTAGCGGAGGTCCCGGGTTCGATCGCCGGTAGGACAATATAGGGAAATCGTATTTTTTAGTTTATCTCAGTCTGGACTGGTGGGAGGCTTCAGCCGTGGCTAGTTACCATCCTACCGGCAAAGACGTACCGTCAAACAAAAATTGTGTTCAGGTACGATGCTCATTGCTCTGTAGAAACCATAAGGGTGTATCGCCTCTTACCAGATTAGCGTGCTTCCACCTTAGACTATATCATCAGGTGAGGTTACAGTCAAGCGCTAAACTTTTAGCAATAAAAAAGGCATAGTACACAAACGCACTCTCCATTCCTTCACTCTGATAGTGGGCTGTGACGGCAATCCGACACGACTGGAGAGAGATCAGGCGCTGGACCGTCTTAACGTGCTCTCCCAGATACGGGGGTGGAACACACTACCAACCTCTGGCAAATATTGAGAAAATTTTAATAGAAAACTCAATATCCGATAGTAAAAATATATGTAGTTGTTTCAGAACAATAAAGCGATATCCTAATGCTGCTTGTGTTTAAATTAGAGCGATTACATGAAAATATATTAGGTAAATATATAAAGGATCAATTTGTAACAATATCCGTGAAAAATTAAAACAAATTTTGGTATGCAAATGTCGTTTCTTGCGGTGCGATATGTAATATTAAAACAAATATCTCAATATCAGGCTGAGGCTAAGCCGAGCCGTAAAACAAGGAGCGGAATATTAAAACGGTAGGAACGCCATTAAAATGCGTAATTGCTGGATTAGACCGCCCAAGATTCCCACTGTCGTGCGACACTGACACTAGCACAGATTAAATATGTTTCGTGTTGCACAGGGTAATTGTTGTTTTTCGATTCCTACTACAGAGTAACCTTAACACAACAAATAGAGGCGATATAGCGAATTTTTAAAATACGTAATACATGCTGAATTATTGACTCTTTTAAGTGAATGCACATTTTTTTTGCGCTGGGAAATGCTTTTACGCACTTAGCCTGACCAGAATGGGTCAGGAGTGTGGGAATCAGCGAGGGAAGAGACTTCGCAATACCCACTAAAACCCAGCGGAACCCTCTTCATCCGTAAGTGAGACACCAGAGGTTCAGCTTGCGCATTCTTCCCTGGTGCCCTAGATGAGTCCGACTGAGGATTCATGGAGGTGGGAGCAGGTGCGCAAACAAGCGCCGCCTAGTATCCCGCCTCCTTCGGCGGTGAGAGGGAGCATCTACTGCATTCTCTCTATCTCGCTCGTGGACCTCCTTTAGCGAGATTACAGTCTCNTTCTTTGTAGTGAAACGCTGCAAATAGCTGGTTAAAGTATTCCTTTTTTTTTTTCGAACTGTGTTTAGCTGTTAGCCCTACTGGCTTTTACAGCGTAACCGGGAGGAGGACGGGCTCTTAAGGAGGCCGCCACATTTCGAGTGCGAGCCCTGAAAAGGGCTCGCTCTCCGGGGAAACGCCGCTCCAAGGGCGTCTCCTGCGAGACCGGGCCTCGGCTTGGAGCGACGTTATCGCTGAAACATCACCTGAAAAGGAAGAATCAGAAGCACCCCCGGGAACGTGGGTGAAGTCCACGTCCGGGTGACGTCAAAAATCGGGGCCCGCCTCCTTCGGCGGTGAGAGGGAGCATCTACTACATTCTCTCTATCTCGCTCGTGGGTCTCCTTTAGCGAGATTACAGTTTCGCAGAAGAGGGCCACTTCCGCCCAACATCTCTCACTTGACAGCATCGCGCCTACAATGCTCTCAAGCGAGAGTTCTCCGCCGATCAACGCCACCAAGCGGTGCCGCTGAGGTCCCCATTCTGCGCATTCTGCCACAGTGTGATGTGCTGAGTCGATAGCTGCATCACACTCGTGGCAAGCAGGCGACTCCTCTCGGCCAATTTGGTGCAGGAACTTTCCAAAGCAGCCATGCCCGGTCAAAACCTGCACCAGTCTGTTGGAAAGCGTCCCGTGCCTCCTGGAAAGCCATTGCTCCAGGTGAGGACGGATCGCCTCCACAGTGGCCACACCCGCTATTGGTAAGTGAATGCACCTGCATAAATTTAAAATTGCTGTAAATTCTAACAGGCTGCATAAAATTTACAACTCATTGAAGGGTAATTGTATAGGTTTCTATAATAAACTCCTAGAAGTTTCTTTTTTTTTAATGTAGAGGATATTAGGGACTTTTGTTCAAAAGACACGTCAGCCCCATTGTAGCTTAGCCTTAATATAAATCACTTAAAACCCACTACTATCATGATATAAAATTCAACACCTATTTCTGACGATGGACTACTCAGAATGCTCTGGAGTAGGCCAACATCAAAACAATTTAGACCGTAGCGGTTTACCAGCGATTGCCTTTCGTTCCTATTTCTGATGCTCTCCAGAAGAAGATGCTGGACTCTTTAAATTCATCGCATAGAATGCTGTTCGATGCAGCCGCTTTACCACTAGTCATGTCCCGCGGTGTCACCTGATTTAATTATTCACCTGGTGATTTAATATTTACAAATAACTTGTGGCATTTTAATTTTAATCAAATTAAAAAAAATTTCATACTTTTCTAAATTTTAAATTAAAAAATGAAATTTAATTAATAATCTCTAATATTGACGGAAAACACGCGTCTTTTTTATTTTCAATTCGTCATTTGACATTTCAATAAACTATTTGCATTAATTTTCGACACTTTTAATATTTCAGTGACAATTAAATTCCTAACATATATTCCTTTTTTATTCTCGGAAATCTAAAGTTTTAGATTTGTATAAATATAAACAAGACTTTCAGATTACTTTGCCAAAGAAGTTTCACTTCTGACATGTGTACTATGTACGGACGCACTTTAAATTTTTTATTACCTACGTGATATCGCAAAGCATGCCGGACATTAAGCTTTTATAAAAAAAAATATCATAACATATGTACAACATTATTTTAATATACAGTTTGTTCACGTTAAGAATGCAGTGAGCCCGGCACCCTAATCATTCAACTGATCACGTCTCATAACGCGAACAAACTATAGATAAATGTGTATATTTTTTTAATATCTGTAGGTCCAAATATTACATGTCGACAAGAAAATTGTTAATATTAAAATGCAATAATTTTATTAGAACATAAGTTTTAAATTATGCATAGTGTACATTTACTTTCTGGCTACATGCGCCTCCATCTGCATCCGTAGGTACCTTGTAAGACAAGAAAACGTTATCTTTATCTACGTGTCTGCATCTGGGTGTGAAAACAACAGAGCCCCCTTGGTTGTAAATGTGGTGAGTGGGTGAATCATCTCGGTCACCATGGTCTATCTTGTCTACGTAGCGCTGGTCGTCTTCCGAGACACGCTGTCATCAACAGAACCATCAGACACTTGTCACCATTAACGTGCAGGCTTTTCTCGAGCCGAATGGAATTGTAGGAGACCTGATGGTATGTCGTTGATGCCTTGGAAAAAGGGAAGGACATTAGTGTGGGATGCTACATGTGTTGGTATGCTCGCAGCATCTCACATTGACGCTACCTCCGAATCGGCGGGAGCGGCGTCATTAGCTGAGGTACAAATATGAGAGCCTTGCCTTAGAATATATATTAGTGCCTTTTAGGTTGAAGACATTGGGACCGTGGGGTCCTAGAAGATTTAAAAGAAATTTCATGGCGCTTAGTTGATGTCACCCGTGACCCGGGTGGTGCTTCGGACAGCTTATAAGTATCGCTGTCTAAAGAGGTAACGCTGCCAGCCTTATGGATACCCATCCATTTGACCCAATTTTATTTTTATTTATGTTAATGTTAAATGTATATATGTCGGAGTGCAATAGTCTGTGGAACGCTGGCACCATCTGTCTATCGGCGTGGGGCAGTCCGGCGCGCGTCTCTCTCGGTAGTTCTTGGGTGACGGCCCGCCGGTGCGGTCGAATTTTGAAACTCTCGTTCCTAGCTATAATTATTAATGTGTTTTGTAAATTGATGTCGGGAACGTAAAGTGTTTATGTATGGATTTTGTACTGTATGGAGATTGAATTATGGATGCCACTAATGACGGCGGTGAACCCTACGCCTCTATGCTTTAGGCTTCTCCTTCTCTCTTATTCTCTGATATATATTATTACATAGTGTACATTAATCTTTTTGATTTGACATTTAAAAAAACAATTATAATCTGTGGTACGTCCAAGATGGCGTGTTGCTAATTCGAACCCCACTACGCTGTCGACGTGCGTCCCATACATTATAAGCGAGTCTCAAGATTACGCGATTTATATTGCCCGCTTTCCCGTTTACAAAACGGCCTACGAAATATTTAATGTAACTTAATCCCTATAAATAATTGGAGCAAACGGATCCCAGTTTAAGAAATTCCATGTTGATATTAGGCTACAAAGTTTTCTTAACAAATAAATACAAATACAGAGTAGTTTTACGCAACCAATTCATAAAGCTTGAAATAAACGCTCTAAACCATTAAAATTTTAAGCGTTTATTAATTTCTTTTTTATTAGATATATATTTATTTATTTATTTTATTTATACACTTTATTGCACGTCTACAATAATAATATAAAATGAAATAAACTTAAATATAAGAGAACTAAAAGTACAACAGGCGGTCTTATCGCTAAATAGCGATTTCTTCCAGACAACCTTGTATATATATTATATATATATTATATTTATTTCAAAATTTTAATTGATAATTCTATTTATTACGTAACTAGTGCAACTAAAAAAAACTTGTTTTATATACAAGAAAAATTAATGGAAACGTAATAATTTTATCATATATTAACAGATAGGTTGTTGACTATGTTGTTTTATCGCTCTTGCGACATCTTTGTATCTTTAACAAATAACATTTAAAAAATTAAGACAATTCACGATGTAAGAAAAAAATGAAGAAGATAAGGTAATAATGATATGAATTCAATATAGTTTTCAGAAAGTTATGTAAGTATGAATGTATGTTTGTAACGTTTTCACACAAATACTAATAGATCAATATCAAAACATTTTCCACCATTAAAAAGCTGCATTTTCACTGAGCGACATAGGCTATAATACTTTCTAAAAAAAACTAGGGATCGCTTATAAAAATTAATTAGTGTAACCCAAGGTGTAAAAAAATTGGTCACATGAAATCAGTCATCGCGTGCGCTGCGAAAACTATTGATGATAGAACAGAAAAATGTTCTACAATATTATAGAACATATTAATATCTACAAAAAAGTTCACGATACCATATGTCCAACTATTGTAGTTATGCCACTATAACCACTCTTCTGCATTTTAAAAGTTAACAAAAGTGCCGGCAATAATCAAACCATATTATTCAAACATATGTATTAGTCGTTATCCAATTAAATGTTATATTAAAGACCATTTCAGTACCTGTAAAATACTTTTCGTCTTATTAAAATCGGACATTCCATTAAAAAGATATAATGAATTTAAGAACCTCAATCTAAAGAAAATATATCATACCTATATGAGACGTGTGACATTATAAAGATTTCTGAGGTTGTGTTAAGAGAAATATTTGTCTGAGTGTGAACTGTTGGAAGGCTTCGGCCGAGGCTAGTTACCAGCGAAGCCTTACCGTCAAGCAAATTGATTTTGAGCCATAAAAGGTAAATTAAAATGAATGCATCGTTAACTCAGTCATATTTGAATTTAGAACGCAACGTATTTAGCTGAATTTTTTTTTTTGAATACAGATTAAAAATAAAACATCTGCTAAATTTCTATTCGCAATAATGATTGTTTAATTGTCTCTGATAAATTAAATTTACGAAAACGATCTATTAATATTCCATTTAAAATGTTGACGTAGAAAATGCGAGCTTCATTTTTGAACGTAAATTTAAAGCAATAAAAAAGTTAGACGGTACATCATGTTGAAACAAGATAATAAAGGTTCGTAATGAATAAAAACCCTCGTATCTGTGTAATGCGAAAAAGAAAAAAGGTATTAAAACATTCATAAAACGGGGCAGAAAGTTTTTGCCTCCACCGGGGCCGCGCACCCCCTCGGTACATCTATAAATCTATATGACGTCATTAAGAAAGCTGAACAGCAACGTCTTATCTATAACTGTCTCTTTCTATCCTATACTTTTATTAGTCCGTGGAGAAAAGAGCGCAGCCGTCTTAAGAAAGAAATGAGTGATCGTTTCTCTCTCTCGTTGCCTTACAATGGTGAAAAGACGGTGCAAAATTAAATAATACTTTGTCGTTTATTGAAATTGCGTGGGGTGGGGGAGATTGTGAAAATTTTCAGGGTGGTAAAAAGGTATTGATTTTAGTGAGATTAGACCGTGTTTTGTGCTTATTTTGCGGTATTGTTTTGTTTAGTTACGTCTGAAGATATTGCGGGGAGTTTGCCACAGCATAGTTCTTGTTAGATTCTCTTGTGTACACAATTTAATGTTTTTATACTTTATTAAGGTATTTTCATATGAAAACATGTTTTATTACATCGTACCTCTTCTGATACATACACTGCAACAAAGACTCGTCATTCACGTAAGGTTTTACAGCAGCTTTACTTAAAATTTGAGGTTACGAGAGTTTCGAGAGCCCACGATAATCACAGCCAGGTGTCACTTTGTTTCTTTATCATTACCATTACATTGTCATTCAATTTTATTCTATTATAACTAGAACATTTACTCCGATGATTTTTTTCCATTATATAATATTAAGAATTTCATCTTACGACTTGTCCGACCTTTTGATTTGAGTTTTGGTTATCTGCATTTTAAATAAATAACTTATGTGTCCATTTATACCATGGCTGATGCTTGCAGTTTGGAATCCTGGGAAGGCATCACTAAATTTCCTTTTATAAGTAAAAACTAATGTGATTGATTGTTGTTTCTAATCCACCATTGTGCTTTTCGACCAAGGAAAACATCCAGAGGAATCCTGCATATCCCGTTAGTGATTAGAATTATGTGTATCTTTCCAACGTCCAATTGAGCAGCGTACTAAGTCTATACTCTAAAATCCCTATCTTCTATGTGCTCAGCATTAAGACGTTAATAGGCCATTACTTCCCTTTTTGTATCCCTTTACTTCCCTGGTGTATGTCAATTAATATAAATAATTCCCTTTTTCAGGACTGAAGATATCAAGCACTGGAAGATCCATTGCCTTTCAAGGATTAGTAATAGAACATACCAGTAATGTTCGAACATCGGATATGCTTTATGAATTTAATGAAATAAATATTTTATGAATAACAAAGGTGTTGTAATAAATAAAAACTTGACAGCCCTACGCAATTTAAATAGTCTCATTCGAGTAGAAGCCTACTACAGCACTTTTAAATCTACAAATACAGTTTTCTCCACATATTGTTCCCAATGTAATTGACTGATGATTATGTTAAAGAACGAATTAAAATCTAAAGTAACGAGGGCTTTTTCGCGCGTTGTTTTGAGAGGAGTCCAGAACAAACTCAATCGAGTGTCCTATTAAAATGAAATTAAATATCTCAACTCATTAACTTAACCCATTGTAGAAAGGTTTAGTGTGAATATATTGCTGCAAGTACAATCAGTGCAAAGATATTTTATCTGCTCTACTCCCTACTACAAAATTAGCTACTCGAGTCGAGTATGTAACTCTCAACTGTTTTAGAAAGAGACTGTCAAAGGGAGAGTGAATATAATTACTCGTCGTAAAAAGATAAGTAACGTTACTTACTCGTAATAGTTCTTTTTAAATATAATATTTTGATATTTGAATAAGATATTAATAGTGAAATACTTATACTAATAAGCACTGAATTATAATGCAATACATAATATTGTTTTTAACTGGATAATATACTTTTATGTACCAATTCTAACCTGGTCAGAAATGTGGGTCTGGGCGAGCAGGAAGGCCTCACAACCCCCTAAAACCCAGTATAACCCTTCATCCATTAAAGAGGCGCCAGTCTACCAATCAAACAACATCAATAGTTTTAACTTCGAACCGTGTATCTGCTTATATATTGCTGGTAATCTTCGAATTGACTTCACCTATTTCGATTAAAATTTATAGGTAGCAGTTATTGTAATTAATTGGCCATTTACTATTACGCGACAGCGAGAAATTCCGTTTGTAACAATAACATTGTTTAATTAAAATATGTAATTTTATTAAGTACAATACCAAGCAATATTATAAACACGCCAAGTTAAGTAAATGATAAAGTAAACCCTATTCAAAGTTGCCAAAAACTACCAAATCTTCCCCAATAGTAGCCGGCCATACACAGCCTCACACCACGTGGGTGCTTTATCTATGCCGTTATCATTCTTCGGCGGAATAAAATTGGCAATACAAAAGCGGGAGGCAACTTACCCCCTGACAAAAGGCCGGGCAAATAAGCCATTAAAAGCGTTGCGACGGTACTGAGCTATAAAATCTCTGCTTCTTGCCCCCTTCACCCCTGTAGGGGTACAGACCACCCGCCCCCTGCCTTCGCGATAAACTGCTTTTATGCCGTTCGTACTATAATTAAAATGGCTTGACGTTTTCTAGCGTACACTATAAAAGACCTAAGACGCGCGTTCCAAATTTAATTTTGTCAATTTGCGCGCGTAATTCCCTTTTATTTTATCTGTCAAATCTTTTTTTTTTATTGATAACAGATTAAGATTTAATTGCGGTAACACCTGATAGATTGAATTTTTTTGATGTGAAATTTCTTTAGGCGCATGAAGTTAAAATATTTATAATATATATAAACATAAATTGAAAAAATGGCTAATATCTAAATGTTATGACTGTATTAAGGACTACTTAAATGAAAGTCAAAATAAATGAAATAATTCATACGAGACGCAGTTTTTAAGCTCACTCATACTGTTTTGATACGTTTTCATATAAAACTGTAATATATTTATTAATGTGAATATTATTTTTAAAATGTAAATACCTGCCATAAGGATGAAGTAATTATTTCAAAATAATATTATTTAGTCCTATTATAGATGTTGCACGCCATTGTATGGTAGATTGTGTGTTGTACACTTCATCTTGCAATAAAATATGTTTGATTTGATTTGATTTGATTAGTTACTTCGTTTGAAGGTTAGGTAGTTTTAATATTTACAAATAACATGTGGCAATTTAGTTTACCACTCGTCGTTTATTCATTTAATATACTATTTTTAATAAAATATAAAAAATAATACATTTCATAAATTCATACTTTTCTAAATTTTAAATTAAAAAATAAAATTAATAATTTGTAATACTGACAAAAAACACGTGGTTTTTTTAAAAATCGTCATTTGAGATTTGTTATAATTAATTTGTGTTAATATTTTAATGACAATTAAATTAATTAAATACCCAACATATGTTCCTTTCACCCTCATTCTAAGCCTCGGAAATGCAAAGTTTTACAATTATATAAATATAAACAAGACTTAACATTTAGTTTGCCAAAGAAGTTTCACTTCTGATATGTGTATCTTATAAGCACGCATTTTAACTTTTTTTTTTGCTGACAGGTTAGCGCTTAACTGTGATCTCACCTGATAGTAAATAATGATACAGGCATAGGCCTGCTAACCTGCAATGGAGCAGAATCGAGGTTTCATGCTCAAAAAATCCTCTCTTCTATAAGTAAGGAAGCCTGTGCCCAGCAGATGTTAATTGGCTCCTACCACCCTTTACATATTAGAATAGTTAGCAATTACTTCCCTAATAATTATTGCTGATTCGATTCCTGTAAGAGTATTAAAAAGTATATGTTTCTCTTGGTTTAGATTGGGAGGCTTCGATCGGGGCTACTTAAGGACACCACAAAAGAAATAATATTACAATGACTTAAGTTAAAGAATTCTCGTATTCAATGGGTGTTCGTTATTTAGCATTCTCTGTTAGATACATACATACCGTAGGGGTAGGCAGAGACCACATCCTTCCACTTGCCACGATCCTTAAATATCTCCTTCGCTTCTTTCATTCTCATTAAACCTTTCATACAAGTTCGTCGGTTTAGAGTACTCTTGACCTGGCTCTTATTTAAAATGTCCTGGAAACGGTCCAGGAACGATCGCATTGGTCTTTCCTTTCCAACTTTCCCATTTAGTCTTGACTCATAAATCATTTATGTCCGTATGTATCTAAATTCTCAATTTTAGTCACTACATCTTCTTTTATACCGCAATATTTATTTTTAGAAAACTCAACGTATAGGGAGACGGTTAGAAAAAGAATAGAGAAGGTAAACAAAGATGAATCGATAAGCAAAAAACATCAGGTACGATATTACATCGAAACCATTAAGAGTTTCAATTATCAGTGTTACTATTAAATTTTCGTATTAAACTATATGACAGATCACAGTCATGTTATATCCTGTCTACATTAAAGTATGATTTCTTCCATTTATGTTTCTTTTTATAGTTTTGTACACGTTAAAAATATCAAGCAGTTAAATCGGGACCGGTTTACGAATACCGATGAAAACTTGTTATAAACTGGACAACCACGTGTCCAGGGGTTGAAACTAGATTCTCTTTTATTCGATTCTATTTTAAAACTTGATTTCACTAAAACTGGATTCTCTATATTGTATCGGATAACACGATTTATAGGGTTTAATTCAATTTTTATTATTAAAAGGAAACAACTAGTTACAAGCAGTTTCGAACATGTTATTTAATAACGTGAGTTTCTTTATAATTTGTTATGACTATAGTTGATTTGAAGTGCGTATATAAACTAATAGTGTAATAGTGTTTAAGTTAGTTTAAGTTAGTTTAGTTCAATAGCCAAATTTCTTGAATACGAAATACTTGATGGACTTTTAATGTAAACTCTAATGAACTAACAACTCCTTGATTAGCTAACGAAAGAGTACATGAAACGTTGTTCACTTAACATTAGGTGAACCGTACTTAGTAATACCCAATTATATGTCAGTAGTCTGTGGAACGCTGGTGCTATCGGCGTGGGGCAGAGTCAATAAGTGACAATCCGGCGCACGTCTCTCCAGTTCTCGGGTGACGGATGACGGCCCGCCAGTGCGGTCGACTTTTGAAACTGTCGCCTTTCTAGCTATTATTATTAATGAGTTTGTGTAAATTGATACAGGGAACATTAAGTGATTGAACATTATAATCCGTGTTAATTAATAAAGTGTTTGATTGCACCTCATTACTCATCAACGCCCACAGTATGGAATTATGGATGCCATTAATGATGATGTCGGCGGAGAACCCTTCGCCCCTGTTCTTAATGCTTTTCCTTCGCTCTTATTCTCCGACATATAAATTATTTTTTATCGGATCCATTGCCACATAAAGGAGTCCCTGCTCTTAAGGCATAAGGTTTAGGAAAGGATTAAATTTTGTACTTGTTAGATAAATTTTCTTGTTGCTGAGTTACCGCTTGACTGTAATCTCACCTGATCGTTAGTGACGATACAGTCTATATATCTAGTGCTTGTGTCAGAATAAACGGAGCGTACACGGAGTGGTTTCCTGTCGAAAGAGGTGTTCGACAGGGATGTGTTGCGTCACCATGGCTGTTCAACCTATTCATGGATAAATGTTTGACAGATTTAAAAGAAAGTATGTATGGGTTAAGAATGAATGAATTACTCATCAAATGTTTACTCTACGCTGATGATCAAGTAATACTTGCGTCATCCGCTAATGAGCTACAGGAGATGCTAAATATTATGAATGAAGCTTTGAAAGGGAAAGGAATGAAAGTGAATGTAAACAAAACGAAAGTTATGGTTTTTGAAAGAGATGAATCTATAATGAATGGCAACATTTTGATAGATGGGTAACAAGTGGAAGAGGTGAAAGAATTTGTATACTTGGGATCTAAATTTACAAAAGATGGAGCATGTAAAAGTGATATTGAAAGGAGAGTGAATGCAGGTAATATGGTAAATGGTGTTCTGCACGCCTTTATGAATAGCCAGATGGTGTCTTATAGGGCCAGACTGGCAGTGCATGCAGGAGTGTTGCTGCGTACTTATGTATGGTAGTGAAAGTTGGGTATGGCAGAAGAATCATTTAAGTTAAATTAAATGCGGTGGAGATGAGAGCGTTGAGAAGTATGAGTGGATTAAAACTGAGCGACAGAGTTAGTAACAGTGTGATAAGAGAACGTTGTGGTACAAAAGAAGACGTAGTAACTAAAAGGCAAGTCGAAGGACGTGGTCTCTGTCTACCCCTATGGGAACGAGGCATGATGCTATGTATGTATTATAGTGTTAATTAACCTTGAGATCTCAACAATCTAGACTCATACATTTATTAACTTATTTACCATAGTAGCTATGTCTCGCGATTTCTCTCTCGTAGATACTGATCTGGTGACAGTGGAAAGTCTTCTAAGTCGGACTATAAATTTATTTTCGTTAACATAAAAGTTTTATTTCAATTATTTATTTATTTATTAGGCAAACACAACAGGTTACAATTATTTTCTTACATATAAAAAACAAACAATGTTCTAACCTTAATCGTAACCCTAAGCGTGTAAGCACAGCATGAAATTGTTGTCTTATATGCTCATAAGAAAACGAAATAAATATACACACACACACATATATATATATATATATATATATATATATGTATTGTATGCATACATACAAACATACAATTACACAAAGAAATTAACTTAGTTTTTAATTGCTTCCTTTCAGATTATAAGATACAAACTTACATTCATAATCTAATCAATATACGTACAGATTTTACGTTACAACGAATATATATCCAGTCATTTACGTAGAATGTCCCACATAAGCCAATATAGATATGTCGGTGGGTGGGTGTGGTGTATCCTTGGAATATGAGCTAACTCACCAGTCACAGGCCCAGTTATAAGGGTCGCTACAATTTTCTTCAGATAGATATTTTTTAATTCGTCATAACTTTTGATGGGAATGTCCGATTTTAATAATTGAAAATTTATTTTACAGCTATTGAAACGGTCTTTAATAAATTTACATTATGATTAATACACAGATATGCATAATGAGGTTTGATTATTATCGGCACCTCTATTAACTTTTAAAATGGGAAAAAAGCAGTTATTGTGCTATAACTACAGTAGTTGGACATATGGTATCGTGGACGTTTTTTGTAGATATTAATATCTTCTATAATATTGTAGAACACTTTTTTGTTCTATCATCAAGAGTTTCCCTAGAGCACGCGATTGCAGATTTTATGTGACCAATTTTTTCTCACCTTGGGTTGTATTAATTATTTCCTAATGGTGAGAAATTGTTTTGAAATCCGCCTAGTAGTTTTCGTGTGAAAATGTTACAAACATACATACATTACATACAAAGACAAAAATGTTTCCTCTTAATAATATAAGATTGGACAGCAACTGCTAAAAGAAGAATGCCAAGACCTTCCTCCGTAACCAAAATTATGACATTCAAAGTAGAAATAACAAAAGAGAAAATCTAATTTATTGTATGATATACGAATGGGGTCTTATTTTGAGTATGTCTGTTTGTCTGTTTTGGGTATATTGCTGGGCAACTTTGATACCAAACCTTGCTACCGAAGCGAGTACTCTCACCATTGGGCCAGAGAGACCGTCTTTATATTAAAGCTCAACAGATATAAATCATTTGGAATGTGGTTTTCTGGAATCTTCTATAAAATGACCTAGAACATACATAAAGGATGTATTTTATTGTTAAAGTGGAGCGCGTTAATTAAAGTGATGATCAAAGAAGAACGCCGAGCGAGCTATTGTACCGACTTCCTGGTTCGCATCACGGTGAAAATGACGTTGCTGATATCTTTGAAACCTTAAAAAAGTTTTATCACATCAATGTTTTTTGTATACTAATAGATTTAATTTATTTACTATCAGTTCTCAACGTTGTCATCAACATATTATGACGTCGCTGATCGGCACCATCTTCTCATTAGCAGGTATTGTGGATGCAATACTCGTCAGTGAGCAGGACTTTTTCCGGTGCGAGGAGTTCTCTCCACCAAGTGGACCGATGACATCAGGCGGGTCGCAGGCAGCCGCTGGATATAAGCGGCTCAAAATCGGGCCCATTGGAATTCATTAACAGAGACCTTAGTCCAACAGTCGAGACGACGAGCAGGACTGGAAAACGGTTACTTCCTTTTGCGAGACTATCATCTCGGTAAAGGAGGCACGGCACTCCAGTCCCAACGGAGGGGAGTAGAAACCTGAAGACGGAGGTTCCTACAAACTCTCCCCTTATAGAGAATCTGTATGCTGGCCTCATCCGGTGAGCCAGAGATGAATGCCCCACCGAACTTCTGGCTCCCCATGCATGGATGACGACGGGCTGGGTTTTAGTGGGTGCACAAACTCCGTGCGTAAATGCATTTCCCAGCGACAAAAAATAAAAAAAAACGGTGTCGTCCACGTTGTTTCTAATCTCGTGGAAATATAGCAAAATCGTTAGTTTATTTTTAAACTTTATTGCACAAAGTACAAATGGCGGGCTTAGAGCTGTAGAGGTTTATCTACAGTTACATCTGTAGTTACATCTGTAGTTATAGTGGCATTAGTAAAGTAATCGGCCATATGGGATCGCGGACTTTTTTGTAGATATTAATACCTTCTATAATATTGTAGAACAATTTTTTGTTTTCACATCAATAGTTTCAGCAGCGCACGCGATGAAAGATTTTTTGTGACAAATTTTTTCACACCTTGGTTTACATTAATGCATTTTTGTTAGGGATCTCTATTTAAAAAAAAATATATAGCCTATGTCGCTCAGTGAAATTGCAGCTTTGTAATGGTGAAGTAAAGATTTCGTCTACATTTTATTTGTAGATTAAATTGGTCTGTAGGTGTACGGGATATCCCGTACGCCCCTTTCTTTCCGCCCTCTCCAAGCGAGCGCCATCTTGAAGGAAAACACAAAGATGCTGAATGGAGAAATTTTCTTGTGTAATTTTCACGCTCACCCCCTCCCTACCATGCCTTTGGGTAATTTGCGAACAACCGGAGCCACTTCTGTATGTGCATTCATTTAAATTATATAAACGAAAAATATTTATAACGATAATTTGTTTTATTTTAATAAATAGGTTAAACAATAAATACCTATTCCTGGTTACATCCTTCCTTCAATTATATTATAGTTATTTATATGTATGTTTTCAACTCGAATCTAACTCGGATGGACAGAATTCGGAAAATCTTTTCGTCGAACATTCCTCGGTGTCTAAAAACAGAAGTACGCTGTGTGTTCAAAAAGTATCGCGAATTTTGTGTTGTTTCAAAAATTATTTATTTATTCATGAATATCTATTTTGTCCCCTTCAAAGTAATCCCCATGAGATATTATACACTTGTGCCAACGGTTTTTCCAATCTTCGAAGCACTTCAAAAAATCATTTTTTTTTTTATCTTGTTCAGCTCCTCCTTCGATGCCGTCTTTATCTCGTCAAGAGAAGAGTAACGTCGTCCTTTCATGGGCCTCTTCAGTTTAGGGAACAAGAAAAAGTCACAGGGGGCCAGATCTGGGGAATACGGTGGCTGCGGCATCATTAGTGTGTTGTTTTTGGCCAAAAAGTCGCGCACAAGCAACGATGTGTGAGCAGGGGCGTTATCGTGGTGCAAAAGCCAATTTTTGTTCTTTCACAAATCCGGGCGTTTCTGGCGGATTGCTTCGCGCAAATTGCGCATAACTTGCAGGTAATATTCCTTATTGACCGTTCTTCCCTGTGGCAAGAACTCATGATGTACCACGCCCCTGCAATCAAAGAAAACTGTCAGCAAAACTTTCACATTCGATCGAACTTGGCGCGCTTTTTTCGGTCTTGGTTCGTGCGGCAGCTTCCATTGAGATGATTGAGCTTTGGTTTCCACGTCATAACCATAAACCCACGATTCGTCACCAGTTATGACCCTCTGGAGCAAAT
>JACTOM010000079.1:1478955-1499308 GCA_015832385.1 Elymnias hypermnestra | reverse complement strand
GGCGGTCGGCCGGAGTGGTCGACTATTGAAACTGTCGCGTTCCTAGCTATTATTGTTAATGAGTTTGTGTTAATTGATATCGGGAACATTTAGTGATTGAACATTATAATCCGAATTAATTAATAAAGTGTTTGATTGCACCAACATTACCCGCGAACGCCCACAGAATAAGAAATTAAATAATGGATCCAATTAATAACGATGTCGGCGGAGAACCCTACGCCCCTGTGCTTTATGCTTCTCCGTTTTTCTCTTATTCTCCATCACATATATATATATATATATATATATATATATATATATATATATATAGAGAGAAAACATTTTATTGCACACAAGATAAAACTAAAAAGACATACTACAAACTAAGATACTTATTACCATAATAGGGCAGAAAATAGCTAGAAGCTTATAATATTAATATTATATACATAAATATCGATATAGCTATAGATACGTATTGAAAATATATACACAAAAGATATGAAATAAAAAATATACAATATAAAGGAAAGGAAAAGATATAAACGTATTATTCACAGCAGTTTTCAGTATTAGAACTCTTTATAGATTACTTGTGATGTGTACAGTTTGTACAAAACACGATGAGACGAGTTAACGAGAATATTTGTTATTAAAATTTAATATTTATAATTCACTTTATATGGAATACAAAATAGGTAGAGTGTAGCAGCCGCGGGCGCGAGTCCTACAAGAAAATTAGTTATTAAAATTTCACTGACGCTCCGAAATTTATCTCAGACGCGGTATACTGCACTCAACTGGCTTTGATACTTTGTTATGTAATTTTAATTTGACTGCCTCATTGGTCTAGTGGTTAGCATGTTCGACTACAGACATGAGGTCCTGGGTTCGAGACCCGGGTCGGGCCAATTCAAAAATGGATATTGAGTTTTCTATTAAGATCACTACATACACTCATGCACCTAAAGTAGTTTCCCTTCAAAAACACAAAATCATATACAGCTGAAATTCGAACTCACGGGTCAACGATCTGTTCAATTCTTTAGTTCTATTAGTACAATCTTTTGTCTTCGTTTTTGTTAGCGGTCTCTTAATGCCTTGCTTAAAGATATATTTTAATTTTTATCATAGGTACTTAACTTAATTGACATATGTAACCTCGTCAAGCCGAAGTTGTATATATATATATATATATATATATATATATATATATATATGTTAGGCTGTTAGTTAGGCTCACTGTAACTCGAGAACGGCTGGACTGATTTGGCTAATTTGGTTTTCGTTGAATTTTCGTTAATTTTTGTTGAAGTTCAGAAAAGATTTCAGAAAAGAAAAAAAAATACCCGACTGAGTTTGTTGTGGGTTCTTCTCGGATCAGGGCGCGAAGGAACCCTTGTAACTTTAGATTTTAAGCCGATCTTGAATACCATCATCAGACGTATATTAGAATCAGAGTATGGGGAAAAAATATATAATTTGACAATTCAAAAGTCAATTTGCCTATTTGAATAAAGATATTTTTGATTTGATTTAAAATGTGAGTAAATATAAAAATATGCCTGGAAATAGTAAAAACAACAATCTCGCATTCCCTTGGAAACTAAAGTTACCTGACAAATTAAATTTGAAACTGCTGTTTTATAATTTTTTTGGATTTCAATGTCAAACGTTTGTCACGTTATTCAGAAATCAAATAATGTTTTAAAGAAGGCTTTTGTTTTTTTTTGTATATAATGTTGACATTTGACAATGACAATAAACAGTTTCTGGTTATCCGGGGTTTTTCACAACCAAGTTGTGGGGTACGGGCCACGAGGCCAAGTCTTATTACTCGAGCTAATTTACTTAGGCATCGACGATGCCCGGTATTTGTTTATGCCCGTCATTCTAACGGGCTGGATCCCACCAGCTTACGCAGGCGGGACCATCCTGGTCAATCCGAGTTCTGCCATTGAGTCAGGTCGTCAACGTCGTGATCTTCACCCACATCTGGTGGTGGTGACAGCAGGAGTTCACGAGGTAGTGTACTATACGAGGTACTACACGAGGTGCTGGCTGGGAATGCCATGGCGGAAAATGCTCCTCAAGAATTTCTGATCGCAACTACAATATTTGAGGAATTTTGACGGGAGTCTGGGCGTAAAGGTCGTGTTTTTTTATGACTCATTCTTTTTGTTCCTATATATTTTTGATCAGATTTTTTATTTATTAACTCTGAGGTGGTACGAAGTCTACTGGGACGTATATTTTGCTGTATTTTTTGATTGATTTCTTCTAATAAGTAACTATGATAGGACATACTCGAGGGTCGGTTTAACTCGTACGTAGGGCCCGTAGACAAGACACTTTCGAAGATTGCTAACGCTTAAAAAATGTATGGGAATGACGTTTCATTTTTCGATAAGTGTCGATATGAAACGTCATTCCCATACATTTTTTTAAGCGTTAGCAATCTTCGAAAGTGACTTGTCTACGGGTCCAGGTTTAAATAAATCTTGCGTTTTATATATTGGCTTTTATAGTGATAATTTTTTTCGTTAGTTTAATATTGTTTTATGTTTATGAAGAGAAATAGAAACCATAGCTAACCATCTAGAAAATATCTAAATAAAAACTCCAAATTAACATGGTATTGTGACCAAATAGGTTAACGAGAAAAAACTTAGTTATTCTTAAAAAGGACGAGTTGTATTTTAGTTGTCCTTTTTATTTGTGAGAGTCTTAGCTATTATTAACCAAGTTTAATAATAGATATGGCAGGAAGGTGTGTGGGAACCGAAACCTGTTTTTCTAGAATTAATATAAAGTCTTTTAACGAAACTAGTTTGACCATAGCAATGACAATGGGGTTGAAGATTTCACCGGACAGCGGTCACCGTGGGAAAGGGGCGACGAAGGGTTACGTGTAAAAACGATGTAAGATATTAAAATAAAATTGCACCCTCTTGTAAATTTATTCTAGCTGTTTCTCAAAGTGCTACTCGTATAGTTTCTGATCTCATGGTAATATGGGATAATCCATCTCAAATAGATTTTAATCTTTTTTTAAGTGAAACTTCTATAGGCGCATGAGGGTAAAAATTTTCGACTGAAATGCGTGATTAGCGTCACGAAGATGTGCAGCATTTTTATGTTAATTCGTTTGAAGGTTAGGTAGTTTTAATATTGACAGATAATATGTGGCACTTTAATTTGCAACTCGTCATTTGATAATTTAATTTACCTACTATTTTTCATAAAATATAAATAAAAAACTAAATTGAATTAATATTTTCTAATATTGACAAAAAACACGTGGCATTTTTATTAACAATTCGTCATTTAAGATTTGAGTTTAAGTATTTTTACTATTTAAAGAAAATCACGAGGAATTTTTAATTTCATATACGTCATCTGAAATTTACCTATATTGTCTTTTGAACAATATAAAATAAAGGTATTTCAATAATTGCCTTTAATTTTTTTTATTAATTATTAAATTCAAATAATTTTTCATTTCCAGATTTCCGAAAATTGTAATGCGAGAGTGTCAAACTTATTAATGTAAATATCGAAGAGATGAAATTGAAAAAAAAAATTTGTAGTAATTTTCGACACTTTTAATATTTTAATGACAATTAAATTCCTGAAATATCTTCCTTTTTCCCTCCCTCTAAGTCTCTGAAATCTATAGTTTATGAATTGTATAAATATAAACCAGACTTAAGAATTAGTTTGCCAAAGAAGTTTCACTTCTGACATGTGTACTTTATACGCACGCATTTTTAAATTTTTTTAACTAGTCTTCCGACAAAGGCCTCTTCTAAAGATCTCCGTTCTATTCCATTCTTTGCTGATCGAGACCCTGTGGAACCGTCTATTTTGCTGAGGTTATCTTCCCATTTCTTAGTCTATCTACTTCTATTTCTTTTGCAATCCGTTATTAGTCTTGTCCATTTTTAGATTCTTTCCCATATCATATGCCCTGTTTAACTGCATTTTAGCATCAATCATCAAGATATCATAAGGAGTAGTAGTCTAAAACAATCGTGGCGTGGCTAATACAAAACCCACAGGTTGGAGAATATCGGTTGCATGGTTGCAAAATCTATAACAGACAAAGGTACACATAATTTTTGTGTTTTAAATATATCAAATATCATATTAATCTGTCGAAGTATAGAGGGAAGACGCCGTTAAAGTTTTCCGTGCTACTTTCGCGGCTCTGCAGAAAGTTGGGCTGGGCTCATTACGGCATTCTGTGCTCAACTTACACTAAAACAAAGATACGCTCTATAATTCTTTATTTATTTATTGCTGACTGGTAAATGCTTGACTGACTTCATAATATACTATACTATGTTAAATTCGTCAGTTTAGAGTACTCTTGACTTGGTCTTTATTTAAAATATCCTTAATTTGGTCCAGGAACGTTCGCCTTGGTCTTCACTCAATCATTTTGTCAGTCTCTTTTCATACGTGCTCAAACCATCTAAGCGTACCTTTCTCAACTTTACTCACTACGTCTTCTTTTATACCACAACCGGTGCTTCTAAAGTAAGGTTGTCACTTTACTTTCGAAGATTGCTAACGCTCAAAAAATGTATGGGAATGACGGTTCATATCGACACTAATCGAAAAATTAAATGTCATTCCCATATATTTTTAAGCGTTAGCAATCTTCGAAAGCCACGTTTTCTACGAACCCTGATAGAAAAGATATTGGCGCAGCAGTGTTAATACTAGCATCGCTCGATTCTCGGTAGAGCATATTTGAAATATTGCGTTTTCTATCTCGATTGGTTGAAGGCTTTAGCTGTGGTTAGTTACCACTCTACCAGAAAAGGTAAAAGTAAAAAAGGTAAATAGCAGCCTATAAATATTACTACAGCCTCAGTCATAAAAGTTTTAGAGAGGGTTTTTTCTCTTTCTCCTATAAAGAAATTCAAAAGTCACCAAAAATAAATACGTTTATCTTTTACCATATCAATGTGACTTCTGTTTTAGCATCATCATTTATTATCAGTTTTGATAACAAGCAAACACTAAATTAAACATTGTGTGTAGGGGTCACCATTGGCCGAAGAATAAGAGGGTATGGAAAAAAACTATTCTTCAAAAGCAACGATCTATTTTTTTCATTAACTTTCTCTTTATTTTATTTTCATGTTGTCACAGCACTTCCATTTTAGACTGCATCATCTTGTACTATCAGGTGAGATCACCGTCTAGCGCTAATTTGTCAGCAATAACATAGAATAAGTATTTCAAACTCCGGAAGATGTTTTCGTCCTCCCTCAGTGCCTGAAGACTAAAGTCTTCGAACAGTGCGTGTTGACAGTGCTTACCTACGGATCGGAAACGTGGTTGCTGACTATGGACCTCATACGAAAGCTTTGAGCCACTCAGCGTGCGATGGAGAGGGCTATGCGGAGTTTCTCTACGCGATCAAATCAGAAATGAGGAGATCCGTAGTAGAACCAAAGTCACCGATATAGCCCTACGAATCGTGAACCTGAAGTAGCAATGGGCGGGTCACATAGTAAGACGAACCGGTGGACCTTGGGGTTTGAAAGTGCTGGAACCGGACAACGAAGTGTAGGAAGACCCCCCACAAGGTGGACCGACGATATAAGAAGGGTCGCCGGTAGCCGCTGGAGCCGGAGATGCCGCGGAGATGGGGCTTTGTGGGCGTCATTTCGTAAGACTTATGTCCAGCAGTGGACGTCCATCGGTTGAAGCGACGTCGACGATGATGAAGTATTTCAAAGCGGTTTTACAGCGCAGTGTATACTTACATTATAATCTCCCGCCTTCAAACCCTGAGGCGTTTATATAATATCTAGCAGATAAGTTCCCGAGTTATATACGCGTGTATTGACAGGACTAATATTTATTACAGGCCTTTGTTATCTACGACATAGATACTTTCAGTTGGGGTTCGGTTTCACAATTTTAATTTCACTTCGTAAATACTTGATTACGTCAAATTACGAAATATAATGACTCAAATTCTTGAGATAAAAACATTATAACTACTACCACGTTTAAACTAGTTCGGTTGTCATCCAGCATTATTAAGTAACTAAATATGTCTAGAAATAAAAAGATCGGTTACATGGTAATATATTCATATCATAATATTGATTTCAAAAGAAAGAAGAAACAAATTTGCTTAGCAAAGGTTGACTCACTATAGCCCTTTTTATTAAATCAAAGAGGAACCATACGTAGCGGTTAAAGTGAGGTATAGCAGAAGAATCAAAAAAGTAAAAAAAATGCGGTAGAGATGAGAGCGTACGAAGTATGAGTGGATTGAAACTGAGAAATAGTGTGATAAGAGAACGTTGGGTATAGAAGAAGATGTACTGAGTAAAATAGAGAAAGATATGCTAAGATGATTTGGGTGCGTAGAGAGAATCAATGAAAGGATCAAATCACTGACAAAAAGGATTTATGAATCAAGAATGAATTGGAAAGTTGGAAGGAGAAGACCAAGGCGAACGTTCCTGAACTAAATCTAGGACATCCAGGTCAAGAGTACTTAATTTATAACAGTAGATTGTCCCACGGGTCAAATGACGCTAAAGTGGCTCTTGGAACTTAAATGTTCATGAAATGCTACCAAATGTTATGATTTTTATGTTTGCTAATAGTTAAACTGTACAATGTTATCTTTTGTTTATTAAATTAAGATTCTAGTGTTGCGTTATGTTGCGCTAAACATTGAGATAGTGAAAAAGTCCGTTTTGTATTTATAGGCTCATATCTTAAAAATTAAAACTTACCTCAAGGTTTTTCTTTTTTATTCACATCACTTATATAATCAAAATACAAATAATCAGTAATAAACACTCACGGTTTATAAAATACCACAAAAATACTACACGGTACAAATAACGGTCACTTTGTAGCTGCGACAACAACTAAAGACCACGTCCTTCTACTTGCCACGATCCTTCCAAATCTTCTTTCATTCTCATTAAGCTTTTCATAAAAGTTCGTCGGTTTAGAGTACTTTTGACCTGGCCCTTATTTAAATTGTCCTGGATTTGGTCCAGGAACGTTCGCCTTGGTCTTCACCTTCCAACTTTCCCATTCACTCTTGGAGCCTAAATAATTTTGTCAATCTCCTTTCATACGTGTTTAAACCATCTAAGCATACCTTTCTCAACTTTAGTCACTACGTCTTCTTTTATACCACAACCGGTGCTTCTAAAGTAAGGTTGTCACTTTACTTTCCAAGATTGCTAACGCTCAAAAAATGTATGGGAATAACGGTTTAAATCGAAACTAATCGAAAAATTAAATGTCATTCCCATATATTTTTAAGCGTTAGCAATCTTCGAAAGCTACGTTGTCTACGAACCCTGATAGAAAAGTTATTGGCGCATCAGTGCTAATACTAGCATCGCTCGATTCTCGGTAGAGCATATTTGAAATATTGCGTTTTCTAATTTATTTCAATCTCGATTGGTTGAAGGCTTTAGCTGTAGTTAGTTACCACTCTACCAGAAAAGGTAAAAGTAAAAAAGGTAAGTAGCAGCCTATAAATGTCTTACTGCAGCCTCAGTCATAAGAGTAAAAAACCCACTCTAAGGTTTTTTCTCTTTCTCCTATAAAGAAATTCAAAAGTCACCAAACATAAATACGTTTAATTTTTACCATATTAATGTGGCTTCTATTTTAGCATCATCATTTATTATCAGTTGAGATCACAAGCAAACACTAAATTAAACATTGTGTGTAGGGGTCACCATAATGGCAATGGCCGAAGAATAAGAGAGTATGGAAAAAGAGTCAAAAGCAACGATCTATTTTTCTCATTAACTTTCTCTTTATTTTATTTTCATGTCACAGCACTTCTATTTTAGACTGTATCATCTCTTACTACAGGTGAGATCACGACGATGACGATGAAGTATTTCAAAGCGGTTTTACAGCGCAGTGTATTCTTACATTATAATCTCCCGCCTTCAAACCCTGAGGCGTTTATATAATATCTAGCAGATAAGTTCCCGAGTTATATACGCGTGTATTGACAGGACTAATATTTATTACAGGCCTTTGTTATCTACGACATAGATACTTTCAGTTGAGATTGGTTTCGTTTGCTCAGCATAAAAAGGGTTATAGTGAGTCAACCTTAAAAGGTAGAGATATGATGTCGCAAACGTTTTTTTTTTTGGAAATTTTACAGAGGAACCGTACATAGCGGTTAAAGTTGGGTATAGCAGAAAAATCAAAAAAGTAAAATAAATGCGGTGGAGATTAGAGCGTACCAAGTATGAGTGGATTGAAACTGAGTGACAAAGAGAACGTTGGGTATAGAAGAAGATGTAGTGAGTAAAATAGAGAAAGATATGCTTAGGTAGTTTGGGTGCGTAGAGAGAATGAATGAAAGGAGTTTGACTAAAATGATTTATGAGGCAAGAGTGAATGGGAAAGTTGGTAGAAGAAGACCAAGGTTGTTCCTGTACCAAATCCGGGAAATTTTAAATAAGGTTATGTCAAGAGTACTGACAAACTTGTGTGAGAAGCTTAATGGGAATGAAAGAAACGAAGGAGATTTGCAAGGATCGTGGCAAGTGGAAGGACGTGGTCTCTGCCTACCCCTATGTATGTACAGTTCATTGTTACATTCTTCTTTACTGCACCGCTCCTATTAGTTTTAGCGTGATAATATAAAGCTAATAGTCTTCCTCGATGAATGGGCTATATAACACTGAAAGAATTATTTAAATCGTAGCAGTAGTTCCTGAGATTAGCACCTTCAAGAAAACAAACTGTTCACTTGATTTGCAAATTCATTTAATACGTGTTGATACATTACAGGCATCTACGGTTGATGGAATGGCGACTACGATATTATATTCTAGGGATGATTATAGAAAAGGATATTCAACTGGTTTTGTTTTTCTAAAAGCACTGTTCGAAGAAACCTCTGCAACTTTAGATGTTGTCGCAGCTACAAAGTGACCGTTAGTAACGTTGCATGTGTCGCGTAGACGTTCCTTAAGTTTTTTTATGGTATTTAATATACCGTGAGTGTTTATTAGAGATTATTTGTGTTTTTGATTATTTAAGTGACGTGAATAACAATGAAAACCCTTGCGGTAAGATTTAATTTTAAGATATAAGCCTATAAATACAAGACGGACTTTTTTCACTATTTCAAAGTTTAGCGCAACTTAACGCTACACCAGAATCTTAATTTAATAAACAAAAGATAACATTGTACTATTACCAAACATAAAAATCATAACATTTGGTAGTATTTCATGAACATTAAGTTGCAAGAGCCACTTTAGCGTCATTCGACCCGTGGGACAATCTACTGTTATAAACGGCTAATCTGGTAAGAGTCCATATTATTTTTTGATTTCTAAACAGCATCATACCGAAAACCGAAGCCTCGCACTAGACCAGACTCAAACAAATTAGAATATACAATTTCCTAATTTAATTCTACCGGGTATTGAAGCCGAGATCTCTGTTAGCGATGCCAGTATTCCCAACACTACGTTAACATGGCCATCGATCATGTGTAACTAGAAAGTAACAAACATAGATACATACATACACTTGCCACGATCTTTGCACATCTCCTTCGCTTCTTTCATTCTCATTAAACCTTTCATACAAGTTCGTCGGTTTAGAGTACTCTTGACCTGGCCCTTATTTAAAATGTCCTGGATTTGGTCTAGGAACGTGCGCCTTGGTCTTCCCCTTCCAACTTTCGCATTCACTCTTGACTCATAAATCCTTTTTGTCAGTCTCCTTTCGCTCATTCTCTCTACATGCCCAAACCATCTAAGCATACCTTTCTCGTTTTTAGTCACTTCTTCTTTTATACCACAACGTTCTCTTATCACACTATTTCTTTCTCTGTCACCCAGTTTTACTCCACTTATACTTCTCAACGCTCTCATCTCTACCGCATTTATTAATTTACAAACATAGATCGTATACCCAGGACGTCTTTCTAAAATGCTATTTCTCCCAGAAAGCATTTACTATAATAATAATTAGCCTTTATTTAATAATCCTTACATAGGTACATTTTACTTAATCTATATTATAAATAAATTATGTGTTCGACACCGGTACGCGAAGATTGTTTTGCTTTCCAGCATAGGCCTCCCCTAGAGCTTTCCATAAGGAGCGATCGCGAGCTTGCCTTCTCCATGTTACACCTGCTATTCTGCGGATATCGTCGTCCAATCTACGACGTTGTCTCCCTTTTTTCCTTTTATTTTGTCTTGGACACCACTCTGTCACATCTCTTGACCATTTGTCTTGTTTGTTTCTTACTAAATGACCTGCCCACCTCCACTTTTATTTTTTTATACAGTAGGTAATATCAGTTAGTCTCGTTTGCTTTCTAATAACATTTAATTTAAGCATCTACTATAGGAGAGTTCAAAATAAGTACTTCGAGTTATATATATTGAATTCATAAGTAATATTCCTTAGGCATTTCTTGAGGGTTGAAAAAAATCAATCTTAGTAGAGCAAGGCGTGGTTCGTGTTACCCCGAACGCCCCATTTCCCGCATTAATATACGAACCCCGTGATAAATTGCACGCCGACCCGGCCTACGTTTCTTTGACGAACTTCGTATATACAGGGTGCTTAAAAACAATATCATTTTATAATAAATCAACATAACAAGCGAAATCACTAATCATATACAACCAAACATACAATGGCTTGCTATAGCTATAATCTAAACTGATATTATAAAGAGGAAACAATTGCGTGTTATATGTATGCATGTTTGTAACGTTTTCACAGAAAAACTACTGGATTGATTTTAATAATTTTTTCATCACTAAAAAGCTGCATTTTCACTTAGCAATATAGGCTTATTACTTTCTAAAAAAAATAGCAACCCCCTAATAAAAATGCAATAATATAACCCAAGGTGTGAAAAATTGATCACAAAAATTCTGTCATCGCGTGCGGTGGGGAAACTATTGATGATAGAACAAAAAAATGTTCTACAATATTATAGAACGTATTAATATCTATAAAAAAGTCTATGATACCATATGTCCAACTACTGTAGGTATGCCACTATAACTACTTTTTTAGATTTTTGAAATGAAAGTGCAGACAATAATCAAACCATTTTATTCATACATCTGTATTAATCCTTATCTATTTGATAATATTTTATTAAATACCGTTTCAATACTTGTAAAATATTTTTTAAATTATTAAAATCGGACATTCCATTCGAAAGATATAACGAATTTCAGAGACTAAATCCAGAGTGTCAAATGTGTATAGGAAAGTAAAGTATTACAAATAAATCTCTTCTCTAATATCATGCAAGTAAGGTTTGCATTTTGAATTTATAATAATCAAGCTACAATTATTGGGCCGATTTAAAAAATTCTTTCATAACCTGTAGAGGAGTATTATTAAATTTACAAATGTCGGACATTCTATATTTATTAATATAAATTCGTTGTGAAATAAAATCTTTATACAGATTAGATTACGAATGTAAATGTGTAAGTAAGTAAGTAGCAGACCATTAACGACCCACTACTGGGCACAGGCCTCCTCACTCCGAGGAGCGAGGGTTTTTAGAGCATAGACCCACCACGCTGCTCCACTGCGGATTGGCAGGCATAGTACACAAGTGCACTCTCTATTCCTTCTCTCTCATAGTCCGACGTGACGGAAATCCGACACGACCAGAGAGAAATCAGGCGCAGGACCGACGGCTTAACGTGCTCTCCGAGGCACGGGGATGGATCACACCGCCAACTTCCTAACCTCGGCCAAATATTGAGAAAATCTTAATAGAAAACTCAATATCGATTTTTAAATTGGCCCGACCCGGGACTCGAACCCAGGACCTCATGTCTGTAGTCGAACATGCTAACCACTAGACCAACGAGAATAGCAAATATTTACGATTATATTTACTGCGAATACTATTAACTGTTAGAAGGACATGATGACTACCTCGCTGGCGCAGTGGTGCGAGTACTCGCCTTGCTAGCAGAGGCCCCGGGTTCGATCTCCGGCAGGGCGAATTAAGAAAAATCTATTTTCTACCTTGTCTGAATCTGGTCTGGCTTCGGCCGTGGCTAGTTACCATGTACTGTGTAACCGTAAGGGGTATACCGTCTTGTACCAGATTAGCGCGCTTCCATCTTAGACTGTATCATCGCACCGCCAAATGTTTCTCAACTTCAGGCAAATATGGAGAAAATCTTAATAGAAAACTCAATATTGATTTTTGAATTGGCCCGACCCGGGAGTCGAACCCCGGACCTCAGATCTATAGTCCAACATGCTAACCACTAGACCAATGAGGCAGTTTCGAAAATTAATTAATACAAATAAAATGCCACATGTTAATTGTAAATATTTAAACCACCTAACCTTCAAACGAATTAGCATAAAACGCTGCAAATCTTCGTGACGCTAAACACTTCACTGCAAACCATTAATAGTTTTCATGACACGTCTACTTATAAAGACTTTAAACACATGCTTGTATATATTTGTATATCAGAATATATAGTCACAAACACGTTTCTAACAAATGTACAAACTTTAATTACGATCTAACTAAATATACATGCAGTTCTGTCTGCAATCATAAGTTTATCTTCAAGTTTCGTCGACGTTGCTCCAGTATGAAACCACGTCTTGCGTTATTTAAGAAATATTATAACCCTAATGCAAAAATAAACTTAACTATTATGCAACCAAAAAAGTTCGTGCAGTTTTCATTTATTGTTTACTTATGTTTATTTTAGCCAGATGGTGTCTCAAAGTGGAGTGTTGGTGTCAACACTTATGTATGGTACTGAAAGTTGGGTATGGCAGAAGAATCCTGAAAATAAAATAAATGCGGTAGAGATGAGAGCGTTGAGAAGCATGAGTGGATTAAAACTGAGTGACAGAGTAAGAAATAGTGCGATAAGAGAACGTTGTGGTATAAAAGAAGACGTAGTGAATAAAATTGAGAAAGGTATGCTTAGATGGTTTGGGCATGTAGAGAGAACGAATGAAAGGAGACTGACAAAAAGGATTTATGAGTCAAGAGTGAATGCGAAAGTTGGAAGGAGAAGACCACGGCGAACGTTCTTGGACCAAATCCAGGAAATTTTAAATAAAGACCAGGTCAAGATTACTCTAAACCGACGAACTTGTATGAAAGGTTTAATGAGAATGAAAGAAACGAAGGAGATATACAAGGATCGTGGCAAGTGGAAGGATGTTGTCTCTGCCTACCCCTATGGGAATGAGTTGTGATGATATGTATGCATGTATATTTATACTAATTAGCAGAAGATGGAATCTTCAAAATTTTTCGTTGGCTGTGAAATAACCTTCTAACCTTAAATACAGACAAAATAAATTACATTACTTTCACTATTAATAGACGAGGACATATTATACATAGACACGTGATATATATACGTGATATATAGATGTATAATAGACGAGGACATATTAGACATACATATGGTTTTTCTTTTTTAATGTATGTACTTTATATGAACTGTATATAGCTAGGAAGACGAAGTTGTTGGGTAATTTTTTATACATTTGAAAGCTGATATTAAAGTATCATTAAATATGTTAGATAAGTTTGTTTACTTTAAATAAAACTGTAATAAATTAAAATGCAATAAATCGTGCTCGTTTACTTTATGAATTCATGAAGCATGACGTATGATATTAGCTGCTTTTGTAGAAAGAACCAGAAGAGGTTTGAAAAATTTGCTTTTGGAAATGAAAGTGTAGAAGATGAACGCTCCGGAAGACCATCGACGATATCAAGCTGGTAATCTAGCAGCATCCAAGTCAGATATGCTAAACTTTGCTTGATATATTTTAACTTTTAGCTCGATCGTGTAGTTAAAGCACCCCCTTGGGATACAGTTCAAGTAAACAATAAATGAAAATGGCACGAACTTTTTTGGTTGCCTATATTAAACTATTGGCTTGGTTTAGAAGAGGATTTGAAATACTACTTATTAAAATGCTGTCAGCTCTTTATACGCAGCAACGAATTGACGTCCCACTGCTGGGAACAGGCCTCTTCACTCACAGGAAAAGGGTGTGTAGAGTATAGACATTACACGTTGTGTCACTGCGGCTTTGTAGGCTTCACATACCCCAGAATTACTCCCGGGGTATGCAGGTTTCCTCTCGATGTTTTTCTTTATCGAAAAGCATACAGATGGATTCTCCTCTCTCTTTTTATCAAAATTAAAGTAGCCTTTTATCGGTGAACTGAGCATAAAACAAAGAAACCAAAGAAAAGTTGGAAAAGAAGTAAAAGTTGTTAAACTAATATTGTATTGAATTCGATAATTATACTTTATTTTGAGCCATAAAAAAGCTACGATAGTCTAGTGAATAGACGTAAGGATCTTCTTTAGAGGAATCCCCGATTTAAATCCCGGGCAGATACTGTTAAGTTACTCTTTTCAATCCATAATTTTATTGTTAAGGAAAATATCGTGAGAAAACCTGAATATCCTGGGAGTAATTATGCCAGTTTGACTGCGTGGAAGTTATTGCTTTTTTTCAATAACTATAGCTCGGACGTTATTACAGATCCAATAACTGATATTTTACCAAGTTATTTGTTATTCAAAAGTTATTTTTTCCGTAGACTACATGTTAAATACTGTTTATTGATTCATGGGTGGAAAACATGTTCGGCTTACAATGAAATATTAATAGAAATTTATTTCATAACCTAGTACCCAAGTAGTAAATGAAACTATTATTAATCCAGAATGAAAATATTCTCAGTTGATTTCTATATGTAACAGGTCTCGTTACTGCCTATCTGATTCTTTACTGGCTGAAGTTATAATAATGCTTACTCCATTTATAAATATAGATAATAACTCAATAACTTTGTTTCGGATTTAAGTTATTTTCGTTAGTTGTTATTTTACTAGTAAAGTAACAAGTAACAGATATGTTAGTTAGTTATCCCATGCTTAGACTATGCTCTAAAACCCTCCTATGATTGAGACTGTTACTTATATTACTTATAAATATATTGTAGGCATTATTCTAAGAAAAGTGTGATTAAGTAAACCACTTGACTTATCCATACTCACAGAGGCGTAACTGTTGTAACACGTAATACAATGTTTTCATGTTTTTTGCTGCAGAAGTAATACTTCAAATATAATAAATAAATGTTAAAAGAATCGACCTGTACACCAAGAACGTAACGCGCGTAATTAACGACGAAGGAGGCCTGTAAAGCAAAAAACCCCCACGTTCTTAGTGTCACGTCGCAAACACGCGCACCGACTGAGATATTAGTGAATTTGAAGGATCGCCTGCGGTGGAGAAAGATGCCTGTTTGCTATACACCACCTATGGCTGGATAGACCCATGTCTTCGACCCAAATATTAAGTTACCTATAAGATTTAAGCGCATTGAACTTTGGCCTGAAAAAAATGAAAGTTGTATATGCACAAAACTTCATCAAGATGATTGGATGATATGGTCTAAGACCTGGTAAAAGGTAAAACTCTTAATGGTTTCTACAAAGGATAGTAGCAGAGATAATTTTTTTGTCTGCTGGTACTTGTCTGCTCGTAAAGTGGTAATTAGGTAAAGAAAAAAGGTAAGTAGCAGCCCAATAACGTCTCACTGCTGCATACAGACCTCCTCAGTCATATGAGAGAAGGCTTTAGAGCACCACACTGCTCCACTGCAGATTGGCAGGCATAGTACACGAGTGCACTCTCTATTACTTCACTCTTCTTAGAAACTCTTAATAGAAAACTCAATATCAATTTTTGAATTGGGCAGACCCTGGACTAGAACCCTGGATCTCGTATCTGTAGTGGAACATGATAACCCCTAGACCAAGTGGTAACTAGACTTAGCCTTAAATCCTGATCTAGACAAATTTCTGACTGACTAAAAATTTGAATAGATGTGGCTTCAAACTTATAAATACTTTAGGATGTTACCTCTAACTCGGGATATCCTATTCTGCTCTATAAGTGGACCATATGATTTATTTTTGAAGTTGTCCTGGGTGAAGCCTACCTTGGATTTTTCCAGCTTTGTTTTCTGCTATCCTGTGGTACTGGAACTGGTGGAGATTGCAGTGACTTGAAATTACCTCTTCATTTCATCATTTATCAAGATGATGATAATAATACAGTCTAAGACCTGGTAAATGTCGATTAATTGATAATGATTTCTACAGAGTATCCTCTGTAGAGACCACCATGTACCAGAGAGCTTTCTTTTTGCCAGTTGGTACTTGTCTGCTGGTAAAGTGGTAATTAAACATAGCACATAATTAAACACATAACACATAATTAAACATCCGGATCAATTACAAAGATTCTAATTAGGTGTGTCTTCAAACTTGGGGATTTTCGCATTACCCGAGCTGTTTTTGTCTGACACAAACCAGATGATTTATTTAGGAACTTGTCCAAGATCACTGATTTGATCTTGTGGTGATGGAGTATTATTGGGTTTTCTATATTCTGTGTAAAGTCAACTTCTCATTCTTCCACGTTATGTTCTGTGCGATCCAATGATACTGGAACCGGTGTGCTAGTAGTAAACGAGGCTATGAGCAGCCTTCAAGAGGTCTGAAATGAAGAGGAGTTATTCTGTGAAGGAGCGTGGTATTGAGACGAGCTGAGATTCGAAACTGGGTTCTCTGATAGCGAAGCAAGCACACGATCTATTACGTCTATAAACTCGACAGCTTATCGACTCGAGCTAGAAAAGGTTTTCAGCTCAATTAATAAAAAAAATGTGTGTGTGTGCTTCGGCCCTAGCTAGTTACCACAGGTAACCAGAATAACCTATAAATTTTACCCAACAAGAGGTAAATTATCTCTTATTAGATAAGCTTCTTCCATGTTAGACCGTATCATCACTTACGATGCTATCACAGACAAGCCTTATATAAAAGTGTTACATACAGTCTAATAATATAGTTATATATATATATTTAACTAGTTTTTCCCCACATTGACACTCGCATTGTTCTCGAATCCGTCAAAATATGATTAAATCCGTTTTTAATGAATGACAACGCTGCGACAGAAGTAACTATAGTAAATTTTAAGTCAATAATTTCCAAAGTTTCGTTATGAGTGAGATTTCGTTTAAATATATCAACAGCTCCCACGTAAAAAGATTCAAGTATATCGTATTATAGTAATTACAATTTTGTAAGACAGTATGTTTTAAATATATATTATTTACTACTTTACTATCTTTTATACTAATAATATGTATAAAAACATCATGAATTGAAAAGCTATGAACTGATTTAGAAAAATAGGGGGTTTTTTTGCGCTGGGAAATGCCTTTACGCACCCCGATGAAAGCTTAATTCCATCGGGAGTGTGGGACTCACATAGATACTCATGATAACAGAATACCTACTAAAACCCGGCGGATCCCTCCCCATCCATGAGTGAAATCACTAGAGGTTCCATAACTGCATTCCACTCTAGTGACCCAGATGGTACCGACAATGAAGATCTACCACACAATAGAGTGAGGCATGAAGTGCATAAGTGCGACTTCTGCCACCCAGCCTCCTCCCACGGCGAGGGAAAGCTCCAGCCTCTTGCTCCCTTGTCCTCCCATTTGCCTCCTTCAACGAGATGACGGTCTCGCAAAAGAAGGCAACCACCCTCCACCCAACTTCACTGGAGAGCATTACCCCAATTATGCTCTCCAGTGAAAGATCTCCTCTAACCAGCGACAATAATATATGCCGCTGGGGTGCCCACGCTGGACACTCCACTAGGGTATGGTGCGCCGTATCTACAAGAGCACCACACTCATCACAGGCGGGCGTTTCCTCAAAGCCAACGAACTGGTGCAAGTACTTGCCGAAGCAACCATGACCGGCAAGCACCTGCACCAGACGGTAGATAAATGGGGTGATACAATCATTAAAATTACAAAAACCGTTAAAATGTCCAAAATTAAATTAATTTAACCAAGATATGTAGCTTGAATTTTCGCGTCTACCATCTGTGTCAACAAATACAAGAATCTTCGAGTATTTCGTCTTCTAAAACTGCCTAAACTGTTAAAGTTTACGCATAATTTTAGATAAAAGCCATAATAATACATTATCTCCTTTATCAAAACTCTTATAAGTGCGAATAATTGGAGGCGAGGGGTGGGGAGGGGTGTTCGTTAGGGCCTTAATGCTGGCAGACATTAATCATCCTTTCATAAAGAGTGGGGGTCCGTAGATAAATAAGTGTAGTATGTGTTTTCTTAGGGTACCCTTCTTGAGATGCCGCGAGATTTGAGTGGATAAGGCTTATTTTATGTTTTTGAAATCGTTAAGTAGTTTTAGAGATAATCCAGCAAACTCCATCCCAAACCGTAATATCCTTGGGTGAGACACCTGGACACTCGGCCAGACACGTCCCTAGTTCAAATCCACAACAGGCATTGGTAAATTACTCTTTATATAAAAAACTGAGATGCTTGATTGTTTATTACAATCTAGCATTATGATTGTCCGTGAACGAAAACTTCGTGAGGAAATCTGCAAACCCCGTATGTAATTCTAGGGTTTATGCAGCCTACCAAACCTGGAAAAAGTAAGACAACTATCTAGTTGTTGTTTGAGGGCCCCGTTCTGCTGGCTGTTATAACAGAGGCCCTGAGTTTGATTTCCAGCAGGGAAAATCCTACCGGCAAAGACCTCTCTAGGCAAATTACCTCTTATCAGTTTATCTGGTTAGATTAGGTTTCCATTTTAGACTGTATCATCAGATAATACTATCTTAGATCTGTCAACTATAAAAAAAGATAATTACAGTGTTTTTCTTCAGCACATCTGAAAGGTAAGGTAAAACGTTTGTGGGACGCTAGGCACAGGCCTCGTTACTTATAGCGGAGAGGGATTTTAGAGCGTAGACCCACCACGCTGCTCTATTACAGGCTGGAAGGCTTCAGGTATTCAAAAATTGTTCCCGGGACATGCAAGTTTCCTTAAGATTTTCTTTCATCGAAATAAAAACAATGATGAATTGAAAACATCAATCAATAACGTAAGTTTCATTTTATAAAGAGAAACTGTGCAAAGCTTATCTAGGGTTCGAATTCGCTACTTATCTCAATTAGAATCCACACGTCTTGCCATTTGGACATCATTGCAAACAGAAGAACGTTAAATATATATAGGTAACAAAAGTTCGTCCATACAAAGGACATGCCAGAAGTGAAACTTCTTTGGCAAACTGATTTTTGTCTTGTTTATATTTATACAAATCTAAAATTATTTCCGAGACTTAAAGGGTGGAAAAAATTTAATTGTCATTATAATATTAAAAGTGTCGAAAATTAATAGAAATCATTTATTGTAATCTCAAATGACGAGTGGCGAATTAAAATGCCACATGTTGTTTGTAAATATTAAAACTACCTAACCTTCAAACAAATTAGTATTAAAAAGGCTGCACATCTTCGTGACGCTTATCACGCGTTTCATCCGTAAAAATTTTACCCTCATACGTATAAAGAAGTTTCACTCCAAAAAGGTATATTATTATTATAGCTAATTTATTTTCGAATTTATCCACAAACACTATTTAAAGCCTTAATTTTTTTTAAATATTAGATTACATTAATTACATTACATATTACATATTTATTACATTTTTATTTCATCAACAATTATAGGCAGTGACCTCCTTGTAAGTTTAAAAGAAAACCTGTATTAGGAGGACTCTACACCGATTAGGTATGTCTATATGTTTCCACCACCATTTCTTGAGCGTACCGAGCGCTGCCACATAATTATTCATCTTAAATTGCGTGGCCATGTACGTGTGTACGTGTACACACAACGTACATGTGTGCTCCTCAAATTACGCCCGCTTTGTAAGAAATTTCCTCGTACGGAAAATTTATAAATTTATTAAGATTTCGCTCGCTGAGTTATGGAATTTAATTACCGCCGCTTGATGTACGGGTACGAGTACATAACAAGTTTTCGAGTATACAAGCTGTACTTGTGTTTATGTACTGAGATCGTGATTTGATAACACCTCACCTCTTCAACGTTTCTCTCTTTTAATAAAAAGAGTGAATGTATATCATATAACTTACGAAACAAAAACACACTTGTTGTAAATTCTAGTAGGCTGCATAAAATTGAAAACTCATTTAAGGGTAACTGTATACGTTTCTATAATAAACTCCCACAAGACGTTTTAGAAATGTCAAATAATAAATTCAAAGTCTTTGTTAAAAGAAAGTTGATAGAAAAATCGTATTATAAGTTGCAAGAGTACTTAGACGATAGAAACGCGTGGGAGTGAACGAACTGCTCTAATTTGAATTGAAATATATTAAACTAATATG
>JACTOM010000079.1:1396443-1478095 GCA_015832385.1 Elymnias hypermnestra | reverse complement strand
TAGTACACAAGTGCACTCTCTATTCCTTCACTCTCATAGTCCGATGTGACGGGAATCCGACACGACCGGAGAGAGATCAGGCGCAGGACCGACGGCTTAACGTGCTCTCCGAGGCACGGGGGTGGATCACACCGCCAATTTCCCAACTTCGGGCAAATATTGAGAAAATCTTAATAGAAAACTCAATATCGATTTAGAATTGGCCCGACCCGGGACTCGAACCTGGGTTGGGTGACCTCATGTCTGTAGTCGAACATGCTAACCACTAGACCAATGAGGCAGTATCTTTTAAAGGCTATCTGGATATTTGAGTCACCCACCGTAACGTCGGTATGTTCAAGTAATTGTAGTAGTTAAACATGATGATGGAACTCCTCAACGGCTTACAGTAAGGGTGCGATTTGTGGCAGAATATCTAACTGTCTGTTATCAAATCGCAATGAAGTTACGTTTGTTGCATTGTAATATTTAAGCGGTGGTATCCGGGTGAAGGAGGGGGGGGGGAACTTTTGCGTATTAGTGATAAGCTTAATTACCAAATGAGTGATGATAGCGGGATAACAAAATTCAAGAGAACTCTATAAAAGAATTCGCAATTGTTTTTTGCTTTTTAAAACATATAAATTTGTTTGGAAGGCGGTTCTTTATAGTCAAAATTATTATGCCATCTTTATAGAATACATTTTAGATAAAACAATACAGTTAGGGCATAAAACTGTACATTATGGAATCCAATTGGTGACCTTATCGCTGAAATAGCGATCTCTTCCAGGCAACTAAAAATTCTTAAAAGGACACTTAACCAAGAAAGCAGAGAGTGTATTAAATCTATTTAAAACCACATAAAATAATAATAGCTGCTTGAACTGAGAATGATTTTGAAAAAATAGAGAAAGAATGAGTAGATATTCATGTATATCTTATTTAAATATTACGTTAAAGCAGTATTCCATGAACCCCTAAAAACTTTCCCCAACCCCCTACCCAAGAGGGAGCATTTTAATTAAATCTGTACCGTAAAAGGCGTCTTGGAATTTTCTTTGTTTTACAGGTAAATTTTAGGGGTAAGTCCCCTCTGAAATGTATGTTGGTTTATTTGAGATATCTGCTTTAACGAAGCTGGGGGCGTTCGCTAACAAATATACAAATTTATTTATATAACCATTATATGTAAATGAACTCTATCGAAAATATTTAATCAATTTTATTGAAATATTTGTGTATTTCCAGATGGAATCAAGAATGTTTACGTTTACATCGACAATTCAAAGACCACTATGGGAAACAGCAAGCTTTCGTATTATTTTGAGTATAGCATTAGATAAAAATAAATTACTAAAGTTTTCAGCAGCAAACAGACAAGTGGTACCGGTGGAATCAACTGAAACTTTAAATGAGTTTGAAATGAAAAGTCCCTATTATGAGAAGGCTTCTGAATAACCACTGCTTGACTTCTACTAATTAATGTTTATCAACATCGTCATCCTTCTTCAAAGTGAAGTTTGGCGATCAGTTGGTGGAAAAGCTTTTATCTACTGCGCTCTTCAATTATACGTAGTACTACCTAGTGCTCTTTATTACATATATATAATACAAAAACATTGCTTCAAGTAATCTCTATTATAGACTTCGAAACCTAGGAAGTTTTAGACCCTTAAACTCATGTTCTCATCACAAGATCCTTAAGAAATGTAGCAGTGCCTCAAATCTTATTGAAGTGGTTATTGGTCTAGTGGTCAGCTTGTTCGGCTACAGGTAAGAGTGTTTTCTGTTTCCCCAGTAAGAAATCCTCAGTACTTGACCTGTGTTGTTTAGTTGGCGATGTGTTCCACCCCGTGCCTCAGACAGCACGTTAAGCCCTCGGTCCTGCGCCTGATCTCTATCCACGAGTGTCGGATTGATGTCACATCCCATAATGAGAGTGAACGAATAGGGATTGTACTTTTATTAGCGCATAAAGTTTTGTACTATGCTCTGAAATCTCTCACTACTATCCTGTGATAAGCAGTGAGACGTAAATGGGTTTTATGGACTATACAGCTCTATTTATGGGTGTGGGTCTTCCTGTTCTCCAGAAAACCCACTAAAACCCAGCGGAACTCTATCCATCCGAGTGGTGGACGCCAGGTGTTTGCTGAAGCATTCAGCTCTGAGAATTCCGACTCGAGGGTTCAAAGAAGGGGAAACATGCGTGCGAACTTTCACCATCTGACACCGCCTGTCTTCTGGCGGGAGAGAGGAGCGTTGATCGATCTCTCCCTCTGGCTTTCTAATGTCTCCTTCTAATAACGGATGATGGATAAACGGCTCACAGAAGGAGGTGGAGGAACAATGGTGCAGCGTGGTGGGTCTGTGCTATTAAAGTCCTCTCTACTATGAGTGAAGGGGCCGATGCCCAGCAGTGGGACGTTACTTACTGAAGCGGGAAGTACAAGGGTAACATCGTGGATATATACAACAGGTAGTATATATAATTGAACTGTTAATCATATAACGATATATATCCATAAATACTTTAATGGGTACTACACAAAGAATTTCGGAAAAAAGTAGTTCTTAATAAATACTCAAAAAAAAATTATTTGTGTCCGTCCATTTGTTCCACCGGTGGCGTATAAAAAGCGTACGCAACAAGTAGATAAAATTGAAACACGAAAAAGATAAAAAAATGTTGAAAAAACAGGAAAAAAACAATCAGTTGATCTCCCTGGTCTGCGGTGAACCTCGGGCAGGCGTTAAATTAACCGTCGGTTAACTGTAATCACTGGCCCCGAGCACGTGAAAAAAATAAGTGGCGCTACCTGCACATGGAAATGGACTTACTACTATTTCACTATATTGAAATGTAGCACATTGCTCTGAATAAACTTTTCTTTCTTTATTAATCAGAGAAGATATATAGTTGCATTAGAAGAATAGTTATTAAAGTGAAACCTGTTTTTCTCCTATCGCATATTATTTTTTGTCTATGTATCTCATGTCGCGTTACAGCGGCAGCGAATGGAGATATTATGAAAGATGCTCGTGGGCTTGCCAACTGTAAAACTCATGGTAATTTTAGAATACCATACAACGATTTTTTTTTTATTGCTGACAGGCTAGTATACTACTATTACATCTGTACAACTTTACGTGACGCGTTAGTTGGCAGGTTGATTATTAGCCACTGCCGAAGCCTTCCAGTCCAGACCCATATAAATTGTTTTGTTGAAAATGTAATTTCCTAAGTTTATTGAACTCAGGGCCTGTTTCAAAGCGAGTATTCTTACAATAAGAAGTGAATTATCTCTCAACTGCCTCATTTGTCTCGTGGTCAGCTAGTTAGACTGCAGACTTGAGGTCCTGGGTTACAGTTGAGTTTTTTGTCAATAATTTCTCCCAATCCTCGGAGAGCACGTTAAGCCGTCGCTCCTGTTCCTGATCTGCGAGTGTCGGATGGCCGAATTATGGGAGTGGAGGAATAGAAGGTGCCGTTGTGCTTACGCATATACTGTACTATATTACCTCCAGCACATTGGCTCATCCCTGCCTAAATTTGTTTTGCGATTGCAATTATTCATTAAACTATTTCTTATCAGGTTAAAGCGCCACCATAAGATGAGATTACTAAAGCGCAAAACTGTCGGCAATAAAAATACATTTTAAAAAGTCCATATCCTCTATTACTTAGCCAGCGAGCCGTTCTTACAATAAATCACTGCGAGGTTTAAAAAAACGATTTTCCCGCACCCCCTAATTAAGACTACTGAACTGGAGGGGAGTTTTTACATGATACCTTAATACTCTTCCCGTAGGACTTGTTTATGTTAAAAGTGATACATTTTTAATACTGTATCGAATAATAGGTGAAGAAATTATTGATTTAAAATATTTTTTATTATAACATACTTTAACTGTGTTTCTTTATAAATTAAGAGCAAAATAGTTGTATCAGGTATTAAAAACCTCGCCTTGAAGTCGTTTTCAAATGTCGTAGACAGTTGATCACACACCAAGAATTGGTGATGAATTTCTGGTTGGAAAAAGACATAAACTTTAAATAGGGTACTACTATAGAGGCTTGATTTTGAAGTAACTCTAAAGGTGTATAAATAAACCACTTAACATTGTTTTATCAGTTATTTATTAGTAGATAAATAGTTGAAAAAAAAATTGTAATCAAGGTCTTTTTGTAATTGCAGTCAAAGAGGAACCAAGGAAAAGGCGTCTCCTGGTTTCAGAGCTTACAAATTCATCTGGTGACCTGAAAACTAAAATAAAATGTAATGCTTATTGAATATGTACAAGAATGAAGAATTACCTGGACATAGCTGAATTGAAATTGCATAAATCAGCGTCTTATTAAAAAAAAGTCAAACGTGACCTCCTCTTACCAACATTATGAATGCTTAATTACAAAAACCCTGTTAATTTAGATAGTTCTCACAATATTTGAAGAAGCACAAAAGTAAAATAAATGCGGTAGAGATGAGAGCGTTGAGAAGCATGAGTGGATTAAAACTGAGTGACAGAGTGAGAAATAGTGTGATAAGAGAACGTTGTGGTATAAAAGAAGACGTAGTGACTAAAATTGAGAAAGGTATGCTTAGATGGTTTGAGCATGTAGAGAGAATGAATGAAACGAGACTGACAAAAAGGTTTTATGAGACAAGAATGAATAGAAAAGTTGGAAGGGGAAGACCAAGACGAACGTTCCTGGTCCAAATCCAGGAGAATTTAAATAAGTGCCAGGTCAAGAGTACTGTAAACCAACGAACTTGTATAAAAGGTTTAATGAGAATGAAAGAAGCGAAGGAGATATGCAAGGATCGTGGCAAGTGGAAGGACGTGGTCTCTGCCAACCCCTGTGGCAATCCCTGTCGTCTAACTAGCCCCTAAATGTAGCGGACACGTTAACTTTAGGGTAAGTTGGTAAAATCGAGTCAAAATTTAAAAAAAAATTCAAAATTCTTTTAATTCCAAAACTTGTACAGAGTAAATTCTCTTTCGAGCCTGAACTGNAGCGTTGAGAAGCATGAGTGGATTAAAACTGAGTGACAGAGTAAGAAATAGTGTGATAAGAGAACGTTGTGGTATAAAAGAAGATGCAGTGACTAATATTGAGAAAGGCATGCTTAGATGGTTTGGGCATGTAGAGAGATTGAATGAAAGGAGACTGACAAAAAGGATTTATGAGTCAAGAGTGAATGCAAAAGTGGGCATGCAATGTAATGCAAAAGCAAGTAGGAGGCGGAATATAAGGCGGCGCATATTTGCGCATCTCCTCCCGGCTCCGTGAATCCTTCGTCGGACTCAACCGGGACAATGGGGCAGAATGCGAAAGCTGAACACCTGGTGTCTCACTAATGGATGAAGAGGGTTTCACTGGGTTTTAGTGGGTATTGCAAAACCTTCCATCGCCGAGTCCCACACTCCTACTGGTCATCGGTCAGGGTTAGTGCGTAAATAGCATTTCCCAGCGACAAAAAAAAAGGGTGGTAGCTAGCCACCCTGCCAGCAAAAGACGTACCGCTAAGCAAGAGATTTATGTTCCAGTACGATACTGTCTAGAAACTATAACAGGCGAATTGCCTCTAAACAGATAAGCTTCCGTCTTAGACTGTATCATTACTTACCATCAGGTGTCAAGCGCTAACTTGTCAGCAATTAAAAAAGTTACGATAGTTACTTCCCGCCCTGTTCTTAAAAGTGGTCATAAAAAATTAGTCGGGTGTCCTCTTTAATAATCATTGTGCTAGACTATAGATTGTTAGGTCACAACACTGACAGCTCTGAAATGTTGGGAATTATTAAGTAATATTACGAAATGTTAGGCAATACTAGGTAACTTTAACGAACGGAACAATTTTGTGGATATAGTATTTCGAGCTGTGGTTTCGTGGAGTTGTTTTAAGAGAAGTAGTGCTAAATAGTGAAATAAATATTAGTATAGCGCAAGTTGTTTATATTTTAATAATGAAGAGAATAAAAGTTAGTTAATGTGTGTAGGTGTTTTTATAATAATTGTAACGATATATAGTACTTTAGTAAGTTTTAGGTGACATGTTAATAGTTCCACTAGTATATTTAAATTTAAAGGATAGATCAAGGTGTATTGATTCTATTAATTGCATTTATGTACCCCGACTTAAGTTCGAAATATCCATTGAAACCCAGCGGAAACTCTTCATCCATTAGAACATCCGAGAAGTGATCGCATATTTCTCTGTGATGTTTCGAATGAGTAAGTTCCGGAGAATTTACAAAAGCGTCGTCATGGATGCAAGTGTACGCCGCCTTCTTCGATGAGAAAGATCATCGACTACGTTGTCCCTTTAGACGACCGTCTTACAGAAGATGCATCCAGCACCTCTTGCTGTAGAGCATCGCGCCTACAATGCTCTCCAGCGAAATCAAGGCTGCACAATCTGCCAAAATGTGCTTTTTTTGTCACTGGAAAATGCAATTTACGCACCCCGACTGCCGGGTCAAGAGTGTGGGACTCTGCGAGGGGAGAACAATACCCACTAAAATCCAGCAGAACCGCCATCCACCATGACTGGGTGCCAGAGGTCGGTTGAGGCATTCCTCTCTGTACTCTCGGTTGCTGGCTCACAGATTTTATACAGGGGGAGGCATTGTTTGGACCTTCGTCTCCTGTTTCCAACTCCCCATTGTCGTGCTTCCTTTGGCGAGGTGACAGTCTCGCGAAAAGAGTAAACCGCTCTCCAGGTCTTGCCAAAATGTGTTGCGCTGAGCCGATATCAGCACCACACTCATGGCACGCTGGTGACTCCTCGCAATCTCTTCGATCAAAACTTTCCGAAAATCTATAACCTGCATCACTCTGAAAGAGAGCAACCCATATTCCCTGAAGATCCATTGGACTTTTATGTAAATTATATGTCTGAAGCTTAGACAATTATGGGAAGCGACAGGTAAGTAGCAGCCCATTAACATCCCACGTCTGGGGACAGGCTTTCTCGCTCATAGGGTTATAAGAGCATAGACCCACCACATTGCTCCACTGCGGGTTGGCAGGCATAGTACACAAACGTATGAGCTACTCTAAGTTGCGGCAGTTTTTGATCGTCTAATATATCTTTAATATCTTACAGCTCATGTATTTTTCTTTTTTTTTGGAAAATCGTATATTGCATCACACTGTACTTAAAAATGATATTATTATAGTTATGGTAATTGAATTAGAAAACAATAAATCTCATGTATATGAGCGAATTCTTATTAGATTCTTAATTGTTTTACCACTCGTCGATAGATGGCACTTTTACACATGGAAGTTTTAATTTATTGTAATTTGTATTATGTTAAAACTCAAATTTATAGCCATTGATATCACTATAAGTTAATTGAAACAAGTATAAAAATACAGCAAAAGAAATTGGCTAAATTTTAATGTATAAGTGTTAAATATAGTAAGAGGAAAAATGTATCTTCTAATTAATTATTCCTTAAAATATGCCACTGTATTATTGCATGAAAATCAATATGAAATATATATTCTTCATCATAGTATTAGTAAAGATATAACAATGTAATTATAACAGAAATTGATATGAAATGAAATAACTGGATAATAAGATAAACGAAAAATAGTTAAAAACTATTCCCAACTTCACTAGATGGCGCTTATTACAATATTAAGGTTTTCTGTTTTATACAATTAAAACCGAGTAAAATGATAAGGATATTCACTCAACTATAATAAGATAAGATAATAATAATTGAATTTATGAAATGATTTTTAATTATTATAATACCCTTTTTTAATTATGATGGCTTTTTTTTATCAAAAAAGCTTGCTATGTGTTATATTTTATACATATTCACGTACTATTTCCTTTCAACTCGAACATCTGACCCAAATCCGATATTCATTCAGCATTTAGATACAAAAACAAAAGGGATAAAAAACACTCCCTCCAACCCATCTCACTTACGAGCCAATGAAGCGAGCAAATAAGCGAAAAATCCGCTTGACTGTGGAAAAAAGGAGATAAATTGAAAAAGCGGGCCGGAGGAAAAATAAGCGGCGAAAAATGCGTCACTCGGTGATGCTCAGCCGCGCGACGCGTAATTGCAAAAGGTCGGGAAAAAATGCTATAAAACCCGATTGATTGCAATGCCAAATGGTTTCGTATATATTTATTTTGAACCTATCACCGGCGTAGTTCCTGATCTCGTACTAGTATATCATCTAGAATCTACAAGAACCCTACTATTCAGACCGGTTTGAAGGTAAGGTAACGTAAGTTGCAGCCCAATAAACTTCCCTTGCTGGACACAGGCCTCCTCACCTATAGAAGAGAGAGTTTAAAGACCTGGTACACAATTGCAAACTGTATTCCTTCACTCTCATAAAGAGAGATCAGGTGCAGGACCGACGACTTAACGTATTTTCCAAGGCACAGGGGTGAAGCATACCGACTAAAAGACAACACAGGGCTAATACTGAGAATTTCAATATCAATTTTTGAATTCGCCTAACCTGGAACTCACGACTGTAGTGGAACATATGAGGTACACTAATGAGACAGTTCCACCACATTCAACATAAGAAACAAAAACAAACACAGAAAACGTCCTAAAAAGCTCACTTAAAATTTTTATCCTTTATTAAAAGAAAATTTATAATAAAATCATACTATAATTTGGTAGCTTACCTAGATAATAAAAGGGAGGGCCCAATTGAATTACCTTAATCTAGACAAAATTAATTAATGCTATTTTGTAATGATGGAGGTAAAAGAAAGGATATCCAACTGAATTTGTTGTCTGCTCTTGAGACATTGCACGTAGGAACCTTTGTAATTTTAGATTGGAAAAGGATTACTGGATATATTTATAATATATATACACACCAGCGTCTTCGTATCTCGATTTAAAAATGGTAAATTCTCAAACAAACAAATTTTACAGATTGCATTTTATATAACGATGTAATCCAACGGAACCCTAAGTATAAAAAAGGCCCACAAGGGGAAATGAAAACGGGCATTGATATTGAAAGCCTTTTAAAAAAACTGGACGAGCGACAGCCGCGATCGGTCCCACATTCGATTCTGTTTGCATGTCAAACACTATGGATATTGTTTTTTTTATGCGTGTTTTTTACAACACGGAATGTTTAACAATAAATGCGTTTATAAAAATATTCTTCTTTTTAACTTAGTTCACATTCTCCCTATTAATATCTTGTTTAGAGTATCTATGGTTAAAAAAGCTCGTTTAGAAACCATTTTCTGCAGCAGATGACTTCATATTTATGTTATTAAAGTGAATTAGCATCGTTCTTATTTGGAAATCGAGGAAACGATAAATAGACACAAAAAAGGGACAGACTCGTAAATTGATAATTTAACGTGAGTGATGATACAGTCTAAGATGGTGTCGCACTAAAATTTTTACTATTTTTATTTAGATTTTTATTAATTTTATTTAGTCTATTATGTATACGATTTATATTTGTATACTAACATACAATTATAATTAATAATTCCACAATTAATTTAAATTATAAGTGTGAACGTTATAAAGGTTTTGTTGTACAAGATTATACTTCTAATAATAGATTTAGCCAAGGCTGTAGTGTTAATGTATCTATTTTTTTGTAAGACAATGTAAATACAAAAAAATGATTAGAAAACTCCTATAAGAAGTGCTGGAAGATGAAGATTTTAGATGTACTCCATGATAAAGGCACTAAAATGTGAATGATTACTGGATTTAAGTTTAAAGATAGCACGCAATCCTTTAATATACCGATATATTTCAAGACTTTACAAAATTAATTATAGCCACTCAACAATAGATGGCGTAAAAAAGCTAAACGTAACTCTTAGATAAGTTTTTAATGTTGATTGTATTTTAACATAAAACAATATTAAGTGTTATTTAGTAATAGTTTTGTACAGCTGTAATTTAATATTGCTTTTTTTTTAATATTCTATAAATACTTCAATGTACGCATTAGTTCAGTTTTAAAAGTTTTTAGGTTGACTACTCGTCAATAGATGGCGGTAATAGTAAATACGAGCTCGTGATTGAGTTTGCTTAAGATCATGCAAAACTATAAAATCAAAATATTCTTAATTCAAATACAAGTCGGTAACAAATCTACCACCGGTTCGGAAAGTTGATTCCGCTGAGATGAAACCGACAAGCAATTCAGCGGTTACTTCTTTAAATATACTGTTATATATTAGTATAAGTAAGCTAATTGTATGTAGATATTTTAAGTAACATATGTTTGTCTTTCAACTTATAAACACCGCCTACCTTCTCTCTCCTCTTTGACGGTCTCCCTATACATTGGATTGTCTGGAAGAGATCGCTAAGTATCGATAAGACCGCCTATTATACACTAGAATTATTTTATGTTAAATCATTGTGTTATTCTATTAATGTAAGTATTTTGTAGTGTTCAATAAAGTATACTATCTATATATGTATCTGACCTAATGAGAAATGTTTTACTTCTCATGATTTTACGCAATTTTTTATGGGTGGGTAACTAGCCACAGCCAAAGCCTCTCACCAGGCCAGTCTTTAAATGCAATTTCCTTAAATCGCCCTACCGGGGATCGAACCCGGGACCTCTGCTAGCAAAGCAAGTATCTGCGTGAAACTTTCATATTATAATTCGTTTCCAAATTGTTGATGAAACGCTTCACGAAGAGGTGCAGCGTTTTTTATGCCAATTAGTTTGAAGGTTAGGCAGTTTTAATATTTACAAATAACCCGTGGTACTTTTATTTAGAATCGGTAATTTTTTTTCGCTGGGAGTGTGGGACTCGGTAAGAGAGGAGGCCTCGCAATACCCACTAAAACCCAGAGGTTCAGCTTGCGCATTCTTCCCTGGTGACGCCAACTAAGGATTCATAGAGGCGGGAGCAGGTACGCAAACAACCGCTGCATAGTATCCAACCTCCTTCCACGGTGAAGCATTTACTGCATTCTTCTTCTCTCGCTCGTGGGCCTGCCTTAACAATTAGAGATTTCAATAAATCATTTGTATTAATTTTCGATACTTTTAATACTTAAATGAATATTAAATTCAAAACATATCTTCCTTTTTCACTCCCTCTAAGTCTCGTAAAAGTAAAGTTTGAGATTTGTATAAATATATACAAGACTTAAAAATTCGTTCACCAAAGAAGTTTCACTTCTGACATGTGTACTTTTTATGCAACTTTGTCATTACGTTCGCAAATAAGTAGACCCTCAATAGAACTGGGTTTCCTTATGATCCATATAAAAAATATATAAAATTCTCGTGCCAATGTTAGTTGCCATACTCCTCTGAATCGACTTCTATTACCAACCCATATTTTTTAATAGCAATAATAGTTATCCTATGGCAATAACGTTAGATTCAACTTGTAATCAAATAAGAATTCCTATAGGGGTAGGTAAGACCACGTCCCTCCACTTTCAATGATCCTTGCATATCTCCTTCGCTACTTTCATCCTTATTAAACCTTTCACACAATTTCGCCGGTTTAGAGTACTCTTGATCTGTCCCTTATTTAAAATATCCTGGATTTTTTCCAGGAACGTTCGCCTTGGTCTTCCCCCTCCAACTCTTTGTCTGTCTTCTTTCATTCATTCTCCTTACGTGCCCAAACCATCTAAGCATACCTTTCTCAATTTTAGTCACTACATCTTTTATACCAAAATGTTCTCTTATCACACTATTTCTTTCTTTGTCACTCAATTTTAATCCTCATACTTCTCAACGCTCTCATCTCTATTCTGCTATACCCAACATTCACTTGCACAGCCAGTCTAGTCGTTTGGGACACCATCCGGCTATTCATAAAGGCGTGCAGAGCACCATTTACCATAATCCCTGCACTCACTCTCCTTTCAATATCATACATACATACATAGCATCACGCCTCATTCCCTTCGAGGTTCCTTCCTTCCACTTGCCAAGATCCTTGCATATCTCCTTCGCTTCATTCATTCTCATTAAACTTTTCACACAAGTCCGTCGGTTTAGAGTACTCTTGACCTGGCCCTTATTTAAAATATCCTGGATTTTTTCCAGAAACGTTCGCCTTGGTGTGCCCCTTTCAACTCTTTGTCTGTCTCCTACCATTAATTCTCTCAAAGTGCCCAAACCATCTAAGCATACCTTTCTCAATTTTAGTCACTACATCTTCTTTTTTTACCACAACGTTCTCTTATCACACTATTTCTTTCTTTGTCACTCAATTTTAATCCTCATACTTCTCAACGCTCTCATCTCTATTCTGCTATACCCAATATTCACTTGCAAAGCCAGTCTGGTCCTTTTAGACACCATCTGGCTATTCATAAAGGCGTGCAGAGCACCATTTACCACATTCCCTGCATTCACTCTCCTTTCAATATCACTTTCACACATATAGAAATGAAACCAGACTCCAAGCCAATGGGACGTCACTAATAGTACCAAAATGAACCGTCCCTACTTCCAATCTAATACACCTGAGTTTAATATAAAAAAGTACATTACCCGGGACCGGCCGCCTGGAAAATAATTAGCGCCGGACGAGACGATACTTTTACATTAATATTAAAAACTTTAATGAAAAAAATATTAAAAGGATCCCCTGGATTCTATCCTTTTTTCCATTAGGCCCGGCTACGGGAGGCATAGAGTCGATATGAGTTACAAAAAGAATTCTTATATAACTTTTGAAGAGGAACTTCTCTAGGCGCATAACTGAAAAATTTTAACAGATGAAACGTGTGATTAACCTCACGAAGATGCGCAGCGTTTTTCTACGTTAATTCGTTTGAAGGTTAGGTAGTTTTTAATATTTACAAATAGCATTTAGCATTTTTATTTACAATTATTGGTGTTATTTTCGATACTTTTAATATTTTAATGACAATTAAATTCCTTACATATCTTCTGTCCCTGTCTCTAAGTCTCGAAAATCTAGAGTTTTGGATTTGTATAAATATAAACAAGACTTAGAAATTAGTTTGCCAAAGAAGTTTCACTTCTGACTTGTGTTCTTCGTACCCATGCGCTTTTAACTTTTTTTATTTACGTATATTTATAATTTTGACATAAAAAGGTAAGCAGAAGCCCAGTCTTTGGTAATGTGGCTGTCTGGAGAGTTGCCTTCTTCTGTAAGGCCGTTATTCATTATTAGAAGGAGGCATTAGAGAGGAGAGGAAGAGAGCGGTCGATGCTCCTCCCTCCCGTTGGTATAGTGGAGGAGGAGGATAAGAGAGAGGGTTTATAGAGCACACTTACTCCCGGGTCATTCAGTTGATTTTTATATGGAAAGATTCAGTAAACCTGCGAATTCTTTGAATGAGAATCTACGAAACTCGCCACTTGACTACCATGGCTCTTTTATCCATAAAAGTAAAGTAAATGCGATAGAGATGAGAGCGTTGAGAAGTATGAGTGGATTGAAACTGTGTGACAGATTTAGAAATAGTGTGACAAGAGAACGTTGTGGTATAAAAGAAGATGTAGCGACTAAAATTGAGAAAGGGATGCTTAGATGGTTTGGGCATGTAGAGAGAATGAATGAAAGGAGACTGACAGAAAGGATTTATGAGTGAATAGGAAAGTTGGTAGGGGAAGACCAAGGCGAAGGTTTCTGGACCAAATCCAGGACATTTTAAATAAGGGCCAGGTTAAGAGTACTCTAAACCGACTAAAGGTGAAAGGTTTAATGAGTATGAAAGAAGCAAAGGAGATTTGCAAGGATCGTGGCAAGTGGAAGGACATTGTCTCTGCCTACCCCGAAGGGAATGAGGCGTGATGCTATGCATGTATGTATGATCTACCCTGTTTTAAAAAATGGGGAAGAAATCCGGTTCGTAGTAGTATTTTACAGCTTGAATCGTCAAATATTGTTTTTCTAAATATAAGAATGTTATAGAATGGCTTACAATCTAAAGTTACGAGGGTTCCTTTGGGCCCTGCTGCGAGAAAATCCCTCAACAAATACAGTTGGGATTCTTTTCTTACCATCATACAATATCGTTTTATTTACCACCAGGCTTTTGTATTGTCTAGTATTTTGTTATAATGATACTTTAAGCAATAAAGTAGGTAGCAGCCCATTTACGCCCTGGGCGGCCTTTAACTGAGCCAAGGCATCCTCACTCATTTTTTATTTATTTATTAGCTTTCCAACAGAACTTATTACTAGATACATGGTAAAAAAGAAAAGGAGGTAGGAGAGAGGGTTGTTAAAGCATAGTCCCACCACGCTGCTGCACTGCGGGTTGGCAGGAATAGCACACAAGCGCACTCTCTTTTCTTCACTCTCATTGGCCGATGTGATGGCCAGAAAAAGATCACGTGCTCTCCGAAACACGGGGGTATTTCTGCAAATATTGAGAAAATCTTTAATACAAAACTCAATATGTTATCTATATTTGATATGAATACGGCTGCAACTTGAAATATTTAAATAAATAAAGTATATTTTACATAAATATGAAAAAGTTTTCATTCATTATAAAGTTATTCCACGTATATCGGTAAGAAGGCGAAATAGAATACTCGAGTACTAAAATATTCAATGAATGAAAGTTTTTAAAGTAATTCTACTCCATCGTACTTCAGGTAAGGCACTGGTACAGTCCGCTTGAGATTTACATGTAATTTGCATGGATTTTTTTAAATAAAACTAGTTATACTTGATGGTGTTACTCGCGTATATCATGATCCTGTGGAGATATGAGTAAATTTGTTATTTATCGGATCGAATTGATAATCTAAACCGAGCAGACGAATGAAAAAGATCTTTTCACCATTTTCATTCCTTTGTTCGGTTATTCGTGATTTAACTACTCCGTAAAGGTCGATGTTGATGAAATTTTTCATTGTGAGCAGGTTGAATTAAAGAATGTATTATAAAGAAAAGTATTGTCATAGATCTACAAAATTTAATAGGTCTTTAAACATTTCGAATATAGAATATAAGCTAATATAAGTAATGAAGAGATGAAAAGGTTATAAAATTTGCCTCTCTATATATAGATAGATAGATAGATAGGTTAGCTATATAGATATAAGGTCAAGTTACAGCCAATCAGAGCGGAGCAACAATGAATCTATCTTTTTGACAGTTTCCGTTGCGCTGCGTAAACGGTTAAAGTCACACAAAAATCATTTATAACAATTTCATTCCTCTTAAAAAAGTATTCTATAGCATATGTCTATCTTTTAAGGATGACTCACTATATTTAATGCTTATCAAATTTGATATCTCTCTTTTATTTTGGAGAATATTTCCTAGCTATTTTCAAGAATATTTTGTAGGGATTTGAAGGATATCTTGTGCTTATGTTGGAGAATAATTTGTGCTTATTTTGGAGAATATTTTGTGAGTATTTTGCAGAATGTTTTGCGAGTATTTTGGAGAATATTTTCGAGAACATTTTGAGAGCGCTTTGGTCAATATTTTGTGGGTATTTTGGAGAATATTTTGTGAATATTATCGAGAATAGTTTTTGAATATTTTCGAGAATATTTTGATAGTATTTTGGAGAATATTTTATGAGTATTATCGAGAATATTTTATGAATATTTTCGAGAATATTTTGAGAGTATTTTGGAGAATATTTTGTGAGTATTATCGAGAATATTTGAATATTTTATGAATATATTCGCGAATTCTTTGAGAGTTGTTTTAAGAATATTTTGTGAGTACTTTGGAGAATAATTTATTAGTTATAATATAAAGTTCAAATCGAGAAATAAATTTATAATTAGTGCTATTCGGCTCATTGTACATTTGGGTTTTTCTTTTCACAAATATAAATATCATAATCCCTCCGAGTAGGTACGATCCTCTCCGCCAATTACAAGAGGGTCTTCGAGGAGGGCAAGCTTTTTTATGTTGTACCATTTTTCGACTGGTTTTTAAAGATGGTGGCAAATTTTAGATTGTATCGTAAAAAATATATTTACTCTTGTATTTTGTTGAACGTTATATATTTTCATCAAATACCATCTTGTTTCACGAGGAATTCATTATCCGATTATTTCTTTGATCATCTGATGGTAAGTGACCTAACCTGTTATAAGGTAATTTATATATATTTAGTCCCTCATCTAGGCACAGGCCTCTTCATTCATTTGAGAGTGGATTATTAGAGCTTAGACCCACCATATATCGTAGAGCTGCTGCCGAGGAATACAGGTTTCCTCACGATGTTTTCTTTCACTAAAGTGCACAATATGGATTAAAATGTATCAATGTGAATAGAACGTATTTAAAAACTCTTTTTCTACTATGTCAATTTTGGGGATAAGTTATCTGATGTGAATCCCAACTATGAATCCAGACTTAAATAATAGAAAGTTCAATTATCTCTCTCCAACCAACCAACCGTAGAAACCTATTGGATTTATGTTTTTTACACAAATTACTTATCATAACTTTAGATGCATCTGACTTATGAAATTTCATTCAGGATACCTAGGTCTTGTAGTCGGGTTAAAAGCATTTAATCCTCATGTATTCAAAACTAACCTTGGCTGCTCAGCACCAGTAAATAGAATACTTATGCTATATAATAAAATATGTAAATCAATTGATATAGATTGATAGTCTCGCATCCTTTAAAAAGAAAATTGTAAGTCACTGTGTTAGATAATTTTTAAATAATTGTAAATATTATTATTTTAACCGACTTCAAAAAAAGGAGGGTTATCAATTCGACTTTATTTTTTTTATGTTTGTTACCTCATTTCTTCCGACTGGATGGACCGATCTAGATGATTTTTTTTATATGAAAGGTGGTGCTCGTCATAGGGTCCCATTTTTTTTTTAAACCAGTTCTGATGATGGCATCCATGAGAAAACCGGATAAGTCTTAAATTTGGATAAGCATATGCGCGACAAGTGGACGAATAACTCAAGATCACGCCAACCGGTTTTGATGATTCTTTTTTTATTAGAAAGGGTGTACTTTAAGGGTTATTTTGTGATAGTTTGGTTAGGTTCTGATAATGGAATCCAAAACAAAGTGACGGAACTCTTCAATTCTTAGGAGCAAATCAACGATACCTGGCAGAATCTTCTATAGGCTATCTAGATATTTGAGTTGCTTACCATAACTTCGGTATGGTCAACTGCTAGTCGTAGTTAAATATGAAGATCAATGGAACTCCTCAACGGCTTACAGTTAGATTGCGGTTTATGGCAGAAAATATAAGTGTCTGCAATCAAAAAGCAATGAGCATACGTTTGTTGCTGCATGGCAACACGTTTTTAGGTGTACACATATTGAGACAAATTTGTTAGTTTACTTCGGATTCACTAAAATTCAAAAAATAAATAGAAATTTTAACATAAAAAGAACCGCCTTAAAAACAAACTTACAAATTTATTAAGTTTGTTTTGAAGGCAGTTCTTCTTTTGTTAACATTTCTATTTTTTTTTTGTTTTCTTTTGTTTCTTTCTTCATTGTTATTCTTAGTTAGTTGCATATTGTTACTGTAACCTGTTGGTGTCCTATTTAAATAAATAAGTAAAAAAAGGCAATTAAACACGTAAGTTTAGTTTTATATAGAGAGAAATTTAGCAGTGCCTGCCCAGGATTCGAAGCCACGTCTTCTCTAAACAAGAATCTATGGGTATTATCACTAGGCCATAATGACCATATGGTTAGGCTTCATTTGTTTCTAGACCATTAAGTTGTGTTACTATATCTCTGAATGAAATTCAGTCAGGAGATGATCTTATTTTATGACTAGGTCATCATTTACAAGTTTATAAGAACACTTTAATTAAAAAAGAGGAAAAATTCAAGTATACTTTTATAACGCCTTTGAATTGTATTAATTTGTTTCCAGTTATTATTTCTAATAAAAGACTTATGATAAAATTAGAGAGGAACCTAAAATGTAAAGTTACTAGGGTAAAGGTAGGCCCATTAACGTCCCACTGCTGGGCACAGGCCTCCTCACTCCGAGGAGAAAGGGTTTTTTAGAACATAAACCCACCACGCTGCTCCACTGCGGATTGGCAGGCATAGTACACAAGTGCACTCTCTATTCCTTCACTCTCATAGTCCGATGTGACGGGAATCCGACACGACCGGAGAGAGATCAGGCGCAGGACCGACGGCTTAACGTGCTCTCCGAGGCACGGGGGTGGATCACACCGCCAACTTCCCAACTTTGGGCAAATATTGAGAAAATCTTAATAGAAAACTCAATATTGATTTTTGAATTGGCCCGACCCGGGACTTGAACCCAGGACCTCATGTCTGTAGTCGAACATGCTAACCACTAGACCAATGAGACAGAAAGTTACTAGGATATTGCACCCTATTCTGAGAAAGGACCACAACAAACTCAATCGAATATCCATTTTTGTTAGCATCATTAGTACTTTGATTTATTTTATATACATTAGAGCTATTTATTAATTCCCATCTTTACATAATCCTTCAAATTAATATAAGATGATTCTATTAGGTCACTTCTGGGAATTTGTTATAGAAACGTATACAGTCACCATTAATTAAAAGGTATAATGTCTTTATATTTGTAGCCATTTTCGTTTGCAACAATGCTTTTTAACTTTCAACCAACAGTAATTCATAAAAGCTCTTTAACTTATAAGCTCGAAGGCTCCAACAAAACGAGTAGAAAAAACCCCTAACGCAAAATTATCTGCAAAATTCACTTACTGAAGAACAAAAACTGGCAACAATGCCTCTCCCTTGTAAAGGGGAGAAAAATGCTCTTAGCACCCCACCAAGGGTAGGGGGTTAAACCCTCCCCTATCTCGGGTTAATTTTTGCAAGGGTAACTTCTTTTACCTGCTCGTTCTTTTGAAGATCGTTAAATTTCTCGCTCGAATTAGCCATTCGGTAATTAATATTTTTAATTGTGTATATATCAAAAATATTACTAATGTTATATATGATATTGAGGTTAACTTTGGTCCTAATAATATCTTGGCTTCAATTCTTAGATAGGATATTGTATTTTATAGTTTTTCTGAGTCTGAACTGAACCTACAGAAAAGATGCTAAGGAAGATATTTCTGTTCCGTTACGATACTGTGTAGAAAACATATTTTTTTACAATGTATCATGACTTACCATCAGGTGAGATCGCCTTTAAACTCTAACCTGTCTGAAATAAAAAATAATGTTAATTAGTTAGCGATAAGGCCACCTATTGTACTCGTCTTTAGTATTACAAACGTATAATTAAGCTGTACAATAAAGAGTGTTCTATCTATCTATCTATCTAGATAGGCACAAATCAAATATGTCTATTGCAAGATCGAGTTTACAATACATAACCTATCACATAACGACGTTCAATAGGATTATAAACATAAATACAGATTTCTGCGCTGTATTTTATTAGACTGTATCATCACTTACCATCAGGTGTGATCACAGTCAAGTATAAACCTTTTAGCAATATAAAAATTCAGTCAAAGACTAATTATCAGCAATTAAAAAGTGTCTGTTCATTTTTCTCTCCCTCTCCTTCTCTGCCTCTCTTACTCCACTCTCTCTATCTGTTACTGAGTAATTGTACATCTAATTTTATCGTGGTGCTAAATAAAGCATATTATCTATCTATCTATCTGACATTATCTTATATAATACCTTAGTATATGTTTATTTGTATACATAAATGGACAGTTTTAGTCTATATTAAATGTAATCCAAGTTATTCTTTATGAGAACAGTTATCTTCCAATAAAAGTCTCGTCAAAATAGGTCCAACCCTTTCAGAAATTAGCTGGAATGAACATTAAAATGGTAACTATTTCACAAATTGCCAAATATGTATATATATAGTGTAAATACATTAGTTAAAATTGGCTATTTTTAATCCAATTTACAGTAATACAGTCAACGTCGAATATCTTCTTTTGAGTATTTTCAGCTTTCTTTCCATTTTCATAATAATAAAAGTAAATATGTAGCAAATTAGTTTTATTTTTCACTCTACATTCAGATGACTCTAATCAGATACCCACAAATAAAGACAGCATATTTTCAAGTAACAATTATATGTTTTTTTTTATTTAAGTTGCGAGGGTATATCTAAGATTTTTTTATCTAATTACATTCTCAAAGAATTACAACATATTTCCTCACGAGAAACAATATGGTTAGCATATTGTTTCTCGTGAGTTGCGCTCCAACACTCGTTGCGAGCGGACCGGTCGGCTCTCGCATGCGCTCGGTATTATGAGTCATCGTGAGACATTTATTGCTACCGTTGCGATAAGCGATAGTCGTTTCTTTGAATTGTTTGTCGGTACCTTGCCAACGCAGGTGTTTATACCGGCTGTCTTTGTTTTATTTGTTGGAATTGTTATCTGTGTTTGTTATTGTTGATTGTTCTTTTGTTTTTGTTTGTTGATTGCTTTGTTACCACTGTCTAGTTTTCTTTTCGTTGGTTTTATAATTATTGGTTTCGTATTATCATATGATTCTTTGTTTGTTTTGTCACACACCTGAAAAAAGTGCTTGTTATCTAATGTGCTTGCCCCGTCATGTCTGACGGTGGCAGGCTAGTCAAAGGGACACCCTGTTCCCGAAAAAGAGAAATGAATGTCTTGGCAGAGACGGGTGAAGGCCATAAAGAACGAGAATTAGTTTCGGATTCCGATGTCTCTATGTCGTCTAGCAGAGCAAGCTCTGTTTGTAAGGGCGAGAAAGTAGCACGGAGGGGAAGAGGCACCGGGATCGCCCAAGCTAGGGCAGAACAGAGACGGCGTAAAGAGGAAGCGAATGAAGCGGTTTTTAACCGATATCTTAACGAGAGAGCTAAATGTCGTACTACGACAGAGCTGAATACTGATTCGGAAGAGCTCACTGCCTCCGAGGAACAAGCGGGGAGGGTTAGTCCTCAACATTTAAATGCCGGGGAGCTAAAAGCTTTAGCCGGGAAGAAGTTCGCCAGTATCTTCAAATTAATCCAAAAATCTGGTAACTTCAAGGGCAGGTCTTTAAAGACCTTTAAGGATACGGCTACGAGTATACAAGAAATTGTGGAGGCCCTAGTTTCTAGAGCAGAGTCAGATGAGTCTTCTCACCTCAGGACTGATAACGGGAGACTCCGCAAAGAAAACGAAACTCTTAAAACAGAGTTAAAGGCTCACCGTCGGGAGTTCTCAGATATGCGGACAGCATTGGCGGCAAAAAATACAACAGAGACTGAGTCGGCCGCCTCTCGAGCTTCTCTCAAAGAGGAGCTTATCGAAACCATTAAGGAATTAATAGTTTCTACAATGGGAACATGGGTAGATGCACGTTTTGCCGGGATAGAGGATCGCCTTTTACCTGCCAAGGTATTACGACCTCCACTAGCAGGGGATAAGACGAAAGAGATGGGGCCACCAACCCCTTCAGTATCAGGGGTACAAACACGCCGGGCAAAACGAAAGTCTGCAGCGGCTGTCGAGGCAGAAGCTACAAGACTAGATAATAAAATCGCTGAAACAGACACAGAAGCTGTCAGCCATGCAGTTCCACAGCAGTCTAGTCAGGACAACATGGATTGGGCCACAGCAGCAAAGAAAGGAAAAAAGAAAGGAAAAACGGACATTTCTTCCTCTCAAGCTGGTATCTCGCAAACTCCAACTGTTAGAACCCCTCAGCCAGCCGCCCAAGTCAAACTAAGAGAGCCAAAGACTGCTGCGGTTATCGTGACGCTGCGGCCTGAGGCAATAGAAAAGGGGGTAACATATGCCCAGGCCTTGGATAGAGCCGAGCAAGCGATCAACTTGCAGGAACTCGGTATTGGAACAGGATTTAGAATCCGGCGCTGTGAGACTGGGGCTAGGCTACTGGAACTTCCCGAGGAACAGACAGCAGAGCAGGCCGATGCACTAGCAGCCAGGCTAAGAGTAGCCTTAGATGGGGTAGCTGAAATTGTTCGCCCCTTTAAAACAGCAGAGTTAAAGGTAACAGGATTGGACGACGCAGTAACTGCGGATAAAGTGGCTGCCGCAGTAGCAAGAATCGGGAATTGCCCCATTCATTCGATAAGAGTAAGCGAAGTTCGTCAGGGCACATTGGGAGCCGGTTCTGCGATAGTACGGTGCCCGATTCCAGTGGCTAAAATATTGGTAGATGCAGGTCGGCTTTTAGTTGGATGGAGCTCCGCTGCGATCCAATTATTGGAACAACGACCGTTAAGATGCTTCAGATGCATGCATCTCGGGCACACTAGAGCTGTATGTACGTCAGCGGTAAACCGAGGCGACTTATGCTTCAAGTGCGGCCTTCCTGGACATAAATTGACAGCATGTTCCGGAATCGCTCGTTGCGTAGTATGTGCGGACGCTGGACTACCATCTGACCACATAATGAGTGGAAAAGGATGCAACCCTCCAAAAAAGCCAGGTGTGTCAGCTCAAAGGGAAACCTTTGGTCCTGGGGGAATCTCGGAAAGTGATGCAACAATGCAATGATGAAAAGACATCATAGTATTCTCCAGGCGAACTTAAACCACTGTGCTGGGGCGCAAGATCTGATGATGCACACCATGGCAGAGTGGAACATTGATTTGGCAGTAGCCTGCGAGCCATACTACGTCCCCAACCAGCACTGGGTTGGTGACTTAGATGACTCTGTAGCGGTTGTAGTTAAGCCGAGTTCCGGTCTAACCTTAAAAGTGCTGGAGAGACGGTCTGGGTTCGTCGTAGTCGAGTCGGGAGAATACATTGTGATCGGCTTGTATTTCTCTCCAAACCGCCCAATCGCTGAGTTTGAGGCGTTCCTTGACTCTGTGGGAGTTGCGGTTCGCGGAAGATCACCGGGAAACATTATTGTTCTGGGGGACTTTAACGCGAAATCACAGGCGTGGGGGAACCCAGCTACCAATCAAAGAGGAAGAATAGTCCAGATCTGGGCTCTCCTTTCTAGTTTGTGCCTCCTTAATAAGGGAGATGTCCACACCTGCGTACGGCATAATGGAGGTTCCGTGATAGACCTCTCGTTTGCCACTCACAGTGTCGCCGGCAGAGTGAACAATTGGAGAGTCGAGGAAGAAGTAGAAACTCTCTCCGATCACCAATATATCAGGTTCGATATTACCTCTGCCCCTCAAAATCCACCGCTTCACTCGGCAACTTCGGGTCGTTTCCCAAGATGGACCCTAGGCCGATTAGACCGAGAGCTCGCTGCAGAAGCAGCCATCGTTCAACGATGGGCTTCCCCCATTCTCCAGGGAAACAACGTAGAAGAAAAAGCCGTCCACCTTCGTAATTCATTGACGGCAATATGTGAGGCCGCTATGCCAAGAGCGCGGCGCCAGCCACCTCGCCGACAAGTATACTGGTGGTCTCAAGACCTGGCAAAGCTACGTGCCACTTGTCATAGGGCTCGTAGGTTGTATTTGAGATGCCGAAGGAGAGGCTTTCGAGGTGGTAACTGGCAAGAGGAGGAGGAGATCCAACTGCGGGCCATGTATCGCTCTCTCAAAAAACAACTGCAGCTCGCAATTAGGCAAGCGAAGTCAGGGAGTCGAGAGGAGATGCTCCAAGGACTCAATAGAGACCCCTGGGGTCGTCCCTATCTCGCAGCACGTAATAAATTAAATGTTAGGGGTGCTCCGATAACAGAAACTCTTCGGCCAGATCTTGTACGTCAATTAGTGCAGGAGCTATTTCCTAGTTCCCTCAGTCACTTTGTCCCGCCAACGATGGTGCCTCCTGCCAGCGGTGAAGATAATATGATTAGTCCTCCTACTATCACAGATGGAGAGATGGCACTGGTCCTCGAGCGTTTAAGGACCAGGAAAACCGCGCCTGGCCCAGATGGAATCCCAGGCAAGGTGCTATTCCTTGCGTTACAACACCTGAGTGGGTGGCTTCGGGAACTCTTCAATGAGTGCCTAACTACCGGACAGTTCCCAAAAGTTTGGAAGGTTGGACGATTGTGCCTGTTGCGAAAAGGAAACCGTCCGTTAAGTTCCTCGAGCGCATATAGGCCGATCGTCCTTCTAAATGAAGTTGGCAAGGCATTCGAAAAGATCCTCGCTACTCGCCTCACCAAACACCTAGAGGGGGAAGGGCCGGGACTCTCAGGCTCCCAGTTTGGTTTTCGAAGAGGCCGATCTACGATTGATGCCCTGGAGACCTTAAAGAACCTCACAGCGGAGGCATCAAACAGTGGGAAGGTAGTCCTGGCGGTCTCACTAGACATAGCCAACGCCTTCAACAGCCTCCCTCATGAGACGCTGCTGGGGGCAATACGCTACCACAGAGTTCCTTTATACCTCAAGAGACTGTTGATGGCGTATCTCCAGGACAGAGTGATTCTGTGGGAGAGTGGTAGTTGCCTATTTCGACACAGAGTTGACCGCGGTGTACCGCAGGGGTCAGTGTTAGGACCCGTATTGTGGAATCTCGGATTTGATTGGCTCCTGCGATGTCCACTTCTCTCCGGGATGAGCATTATATGTTATGCTGATGACACGCTAGTCACAGCACGGGGAAGAAACTACGAGGAGGCAGCTCTGCTTGCCGAAGTCGGAACGGACTTGGTAATCGATAGAATCCGCAGCTTAGGCTTGGAAGTATCTACTACCAAGACCGAAGCCTTACTCTTCCACGGAGCTCGTAGGGGTCCTCCTCGAGGTGCAGTATTAACCCTCAGAGATGCGGTAGTGGAACTGAAGACGCAGATGAAGTACCTGGGTCTAATACTTGACGGCCGGTGGAACTTCCGAGCCCACTTCGCCCAACTTACTCCCCGCCTCATCAATGCAGCAGCGGGGTTAGGACGTTTGCTACCCAACGTGGGAGGACCAGGATCACCTTGCAGAAGACTGTATGCGGGAATAATCGCCAGTATGGCACTGTATGGCGCACCCGTATGGATCAACGCCCTAACCGCATCAAATAAAACCCTGTTACGGCGGGCACAGAGGGTAATAGCGATTAGAGCTATACGGGGGTACCGTACAGTATCTTGGACGGCAGCCACACTCCTGGCAGGTGATCCCCCATGGGAGCTCAGGGCGGAAGTTCTCACGACTGCTTACCAGTGCAGAGTAGCCGCGAGAACCAGAGGGGAATTACCAGACGCTGATGAAGTAAGAAGGGTCAGGGTTCTAGCTGACAGAGCTTTGACCCAAAGGTGGCAGGAGGATCTCGGGTCCCCAACGGCGGGCGTGGCTATAGTAGAGGCGATCCGCCCTCATCTGGATAAGTGGCTGGGCAGAGAGCACGGATCGCTCTCCTACAGGTTGGTACAGGTGCTTACCAGTCATGGTTGCTTCGGTAAATACCTGTATCAAACTGTTGGCTGTGAGCCGTCGGCCAGCTGTTACGAGTGTGGTGCCTCGTTAGATACAGCTTACCACACGGTGGCAGAATGTCCCGCCTGGGGTTCTCAGCGACTCATTTTGACGTCGCTGATCGGCACAAACCTCTCACTGGCTAATATTATAGATGTAATGCTCATCAGTGAGCAGGCCTGGAGAGCGGTTGCCTCCTTTTGCGAGACTGTCATCTCGCTTAAGGAGGCACGACAAAGGGAGAGGGTGAATGCCGCTGAGACACTCCGGCCCAGACGAAGGGGAGTAGGAAACAGGAGGCGGAGGTTCATGCAACTCCTCCCCCTGTAGAATATCTGTGAGCCGAATTCAACCGAGGGGCCAGAGAGGAATGTCTCAACGAGCCTCTGGCTCCCCACTCATGGTTGACGACGGTCCCGCTGGGTTTTAGTGGGTATTGCGAGTTCTTCCCCCTCGCCGAGTCCCACACTCCCGACCTCACAGTCGGGGTGCGTAAATGCATTTCCCAGCGAAAAAAAAAAAAAAAAAAAAATATTGTTTCTCGTGAGGAAATATGTTGTAGTTCTTTGAGAAATAAATTCTTTAAACCTATATCAAAATATAAAGGATGTCAAGTACATAGTTTACTAATAAAGTTCAAACGAACAAATGTGTAATACCTAAATTGCCAAATGAAAACTACAAACAAACTTCCATAGAACGTTCTAGAGATGTCACTTAATAATTTGTTAAAAGAAAATTAATTGGATATCTTTCTATAGTTTGAAAGATTACGTGGAAGTGATTGAATTGCTCTAATCTAAATTTAATAAAATAATATCATATTGTAATGATGATGGTAGAAAAAAGGATACCTTACTGAGTTTTTTGTGGGCTCTTCCCAGGGTAGGGCACAAAGGAACTCTTCTAATATTAGATTTTAAGTCGTTCTTTAATATATCACTCGTGCATTGGAATTAATTTGTGATAAAAAAAACCTATATTTGACAATTCAAATGTGTAAATACATTTACTGTAAATATATAAAAAGCTGGACCTATTTTGATGTGACTTTTATGGAAAGAGAGCTGTTTTCATATTGGATAACTTGGTTTACTTTTAATTTAGACGAAAGCCGTTCATATATCTATACTAATAAATATATACTAAGTTATTACGAATAATTAACGATAAAGTATAGGAAAAAAAGTGAAACAATCGTTCTAGAATATAAAAACCCAATTATCAAAGGCAATAAAACAAAAATGGAGTCTGTATTTACTGCGGAGTTGATACGAAGAAGAATATATTTTTGTGATAAGGTAAATTTATAGAAACGGTTCTTCGTTGCCCGAGGCTGGCGCTGTCTGTCCCCGCCTCTAATGGCTAACACGTTATGGAAGCTGCTTTTACAAGAATTAATTACAATTTGTGTTCGTTTATATGAAAAAAAAAAGAATCAGTCTACTCGTTTTGTTTATTCCTCGTGTGCCTTATGATTATTTAGAAAAAAACATGCAATATACATACCATTTGTCAGGACAGATAGCGATGATTTTCAGCTGCAATACAAAGTCGAAATTATATTATAATAGTAATTAGTATGTCGTAGATTGGAATATAAACTATACAGGAAGCAAATAAAGACTATAAGTTCCAAAAACTGCAGTCATAAAATAAAAATCTAACAGAATTGGCCGTGAAGAGCTACCAGCCTGCCATGAGTGTGGTGCCGCTATTGAATCAGCGCACTTTAGCAGAATTGCAGCCTGGGCACCTCAACTATCAATGCCCTCTCACCCCGCCTTCGTCGCCGGCACCCATCATTCCGCCATTGTGAGCTCTCGGTCAGATTCATCCGGAACATCAGAGAGGAATGTGCGAGCGCTCGATGTGTATTAATGAATAAACATGCAATTAACACACCATACAGAAGATTGTAAATACATAAATCAGTATGTATACATATATATGTAGTTAATCAATTAATCAATCAGTCTTAATAAATTACAGCCTAAAGTGTGTAATTTATTATAAAATTACAGCTTAATTAGTATCGATATCTTGAGGTTTTAAAAGAAATTTGAATTGCTATAAATAATAATTAAAACACTTCTATGATCAAGTCGTTACGACAAAATTTCGCGAGCGAGTATGCCCTAGGTATGTGCAAACAAAATTACACTCTATTCCTTCACTCTCATAGTAGAATGGAATGACAATACGACACTCGCGGAGATAGATCAGGTTGGAGCAAACCGCCAAATCACCAACTTCGGTATAATACAAATTTATTTATATATTTTATTTATTATTCTTGAAAGGTTATCCCAGTTTACAATTTAAATTTACAAGTAAATAGAGTGTAACACAAATAACAAAACAAACAGAAAATAAGAACAAATACAGGTAATTAAATTAAAATTCATAATTATAATAAATTTAAAATTAAATATACAATAAAAAAAAGAAACAATATAAAATAAAATTAGTAAATAATAGTGGTAAATAATCTAAGGGTATGTGTGTGATTGTACAAATTTAAATGTTGTTTACTGTGAGTCTCTTCGTCAGCTCACATTTGCGAAGATTGCCGCTTCAGGATCGAAATAAAATGCCACCCAGATTCTTCACCCAACGCTCCGCCGTCTACTTGTCACCGGGCGAGGATATGATGTATTGCAATCGAACTATTGTTCAGCAGGAACGTTTACGCCGAATTGGCTTTCTATTATGTAACGTTTGCGACTGGCAAACGTGCACTATTGTGACAAGTAAACGACATCGGTTGATTATTTCTTCGTGATAAAGTGCGTCCTATGATTGGCTTTCTATTATTTGCCAATCACATGGCTTACATGGCTTGATGCACAGAGTTTCTAAACGATAAATTCAATATCAATTTTAAATTTGCCCTATCTGGGAATCAATTCTTAACCGAGGCAGTTTATAAGCTCAATATACAATTATTAGCGATTGAAAATTTGAACGTTATATAGGGAAAGTGCGACTAAATTTGAAAGAATTAAATAAAAGAGAGCTATCCATACTTGGCGAACACTTGGCATCCCTTTGTCTTACCACGCGCAGTATTTTTTCCCCATTACATTTTCATTTTATTTCATATTTCTCCTTTAGGGGATGTGGGTGGGATAATAAAATTTTTCCCTCTCCCATCTCCTTTATTTATAGGGACGGTTAAGGCAGAATATGTTCTCGTGCATTTAGTAATGTGCCAAATTATTAGGGTTGTTTTTCCAGATTGTCCGGGGAATTTTTCTTTTTTCCTCGTTTTTTTCCGGGGAATACGCCACTGTTTATGCGAGATAAGTGCCTGGTTATATTGTCGGTGAGATTTTCGTAGTACTCCAGAGGGACGTCGTAATGTGCTTTATGAATTGTTTATGCTTTTTACAGGTTTTTTTACTATACTGTTTAACAGGTGTACTGAGAATTCGGCAATTTTATGTGGTACGGTTTTATATTGTTTAATGTTAAGTAACAACCTATTAAAGTCCTTCTTATAAAGATTTCTTACATATACGAGAAGGTTTTCGAGCATGTTTCTAGGATAAATTTTATACTTCGTTTTTCCAGGATAAACTCAAAATCTTTAAAATATATTATATAGTTTAACCCATGTTGTTGTTTTTCTTACCCTTATCCACTAGGTGGGGTCGGCACAGCATGTTTCCTTTCGCCACTTCACTCTATCCGCTGTTATTTCTACATTCACACCCTTTATATATATATCCTCTTTCACACAATTCATCCACACTTTTTTTGGTCGCCCTCTCCCGGCCCTGCCGCTTACCATCATATTTAGGACCCTCTTACATACATGGCTATCCTCCCTTCTCATTACATGTCCATACCAGGCTAACCTTCCACTCCTTAACTTCTCGGTCACTGGTGCTACTTTCACACTTCCTCTAATATACTCATTCTTAATCCTGTCTCTTATACACATCTAGTGCANGCCGCCTGGCTCCAGCGGCTACCGGCGACCCTCTTTATGTCGTCGGTCCACCTTGTGGGGGGTCTCCCTACACTGCGCCGCCCGGTGCGGGGTCGCCACTCCAGCACCTTCGGGCCCCAACGTCCATCGGTCCGTCGGACTATGTGCCCCGCCCATTGCCACTTCAGGTTCGCGATTCGTAGGGCTATGTCGATGACTTTGGTTCTGCTACGGATCTCCTCATTTCTGATTTGATCACGTAGAGAAATTCCGAGCATAGCCCTCTCCATCGCACGCTGAGCGACTCTGAGCTTTCGTATGAGGCCCATAGTCAGCGACCACGTTTCGGAGCCGTAGGTCATCACTGGCAACACGCACTGTTCGAAGAGCTTTGTCTTCAAGCACTGAGGAGTATCGGACGAAAATATCTGGCGTAGTTTCCCGAACGCTGCCCAACCGAGTTGGATTCGGCGGTTGACCTCTTTCTCGAAATTGGACCTACCTAGCTGGACAATGTGTCCCAGGTATGTATATTCGTCTACAATTTCGAGTGCTGAGTTCTCAACGATGACTGGGTGGAGCGGAACATGGATATTGGACATAACTTTCGTCTTATCCATGTTCATTTTTAGGCCCACCTGTCGAGAAGCTCTGCTGAGGTCATCGAGCATTGCATTGAGATCTTCCAGAGTCTCTGCCATAATGACCACGTCGTCGGCAAACCGTAGATGAGTGATGTACTCGCCGTTGATGTTGATGCCCAGTCCGTTCCACTCCATAAGCTTAAAGAGGTCTTCCAACGCCGCAGTAAAGAGCTTCGGGGAGATTACATCTCCCTGTCGCACTCCACGCTGCAGTTGGATAGACTCGGTGCTATGGTCCTGTATACGGACTGACATGGTGGCGTTTTCGTACAAGCACTTCAACACGTGTATGTACCGGTGGTCAATTCGGCATCTCTGTAAAGATCTCAACACCGCCCAGGTTTCCACCGAATCGAAGGCTTTCACGATCGTCTTAGTAATGTCTATTATTAATGATTACCATAGACTGTATTTTATCTTGATATCTTCTTGGTAACAGCATATTAATATTGTAATTTTAATTTTCGAAATAGTTGGACCAAGTTTGACTGGATTTCTCTGAGAGTTAGCTGATGTTTTAAAAAATAACTTAGACTTAGTACGAGTTCACTTTTCTTACTAGATTATAATACTAAATATGTGAGATAAAAATAGTTTTTAATAAATATATACAACAACGATGATCGAACGAATCTTGAACTACTATAACGTGCCTATTTGTTTTACTAATGTAGATAATTTTAAGATGAAATCGTTAAAAGTTTTTATTATTAATGCGCACTGTCACAAAAAGGTATTGAGGAACTTTAGGTTTATCATTTAACTACTTCTTTACCTTGTTAATTTACTTAAAATAGCAAATCAAATTTTACTTTTTCATCTTTCAATCTGTTACTTCATCTGTTAGTTTTCCCTACATATAATTTGTCCATATGTTCATTTGTTAATAAAATGCTTCTAGTACTAGTCTCAATAGAAGCCTGATCAAACACTAGTACATAACCACTAATGCCTACATTTAAATAACGACAGTATTAACTGTTCTCCATTATGTAACTGTGACACCATAGGCCTAGTTGAAAAATATACTTACCTTGGTCTTGGAATCGACTTACCTGGAAAGAACTCATAATATACGTGATAAATTAACGTTTTGACTCCAAATATAAGAATACTAAGAACACTATAAAAGAAAACGCAATTATTTCTTACTTTTTAGAGCATATTAATATATTTGTAAGTCTGTTTTGAAGGCGGTTCTTTTTTTGTTAAATTTTATATTTATTTTTTGATTTTTAGTGAATCAGAAGTGAACTAAAAAATTTGTCTCAATATGTGTACACCTAAAAACGTGTTGCTCATGTAACACCGTTTAAATGAAACTACTTTACAAAGTTAAATTTACATTAATATCGCCACACCCGGGATCGAATCCGCAACCTTATACGTTACAGATCGAATATTTTGCTACCCTGCTATCACCAGTATTTTATATGGTGATCGAGCATAACACTAACACGCAAAAGTTCCCCCTCCCCCAGACTCTGCTACCACCGCTTCACACAATTCACCTTTCAAATATTGCAATGCAGCAACAAACGTAAGGCCATTGCCATTTGATTACAGACAGTTATATATTCTGCCATAAGTCGCACCCTTACTGTAAGCCGTTGAGGAGTTCCATTGATCTTCATATTTAACTACGACTAGCACTTGACCATACCGAAGTTACGGTAGGCAAGTCAAATATCTGGATAACTTATAGAAGATTCCGCCGAGTATCGTTGATTTGCTCCTAAGAATTTCCGCCACTTTGTCATGGATTCCATCATCAGAACCTAACCAAACTATCACAAAACAACCCTTGAAGTACATACTTTCTAATCAAAAAATAATAATTGAAATCTGTTGGCGTGCTCTTGAGTTATTCGTCCATTTGTCGCACGCATGCTTATGCAAATTTAAGACTTATCCGGTTTTGTCATAGATGCCATCATCACATCTGGTTTAAAAAAAAATGGGACACTATGACGAGCACCACCTTTTATATAAAAAAAATATCAAAATCGGTCTACCCAGTCGGGAGATATGAGGTAACAAACGTAAAAAAAAATACAGACGAATTGATAACCTCCTCCTTTTTTTGAAGTCGGTTAAAAATAACATCTAACAAATACAAAGCATAAATTGGCACTTCTTGGATAGGAAAAATCACCTATATGTGAATTATATTATATTTATAATTCTCATACGTAATTAAAAATTTGCATTCGAAAGCTCACGTAGATTGTTTTTATTTTTAATCAATTGTTCTTGACTTTTAAATTGGAGTTATATTACTAATATAGTTTAAAGTAATATTATTTCAATATAAGACGTAATGGATCAATTGAAATCCGATATTAATTCGAATTATTGTCTTTCTTGCTTTTATTGATGGTATGTGATAATACAGTCTAAGATGGAAGCGTTAATCTGATAAGAGGCATTTATCTCTTAAAGTTTAGTTTTCATTTTAAATTTTCCCTTAAATAACTAGATGAGGCGTAGAATAAATTTTAAACTTAAGAAGACACTGACCCCTAAGTCACGGGCTTACCTAGTTTAGGGGTCCAGGGTATTTTAATTCTGTATCATTCTTTTTATGCCCAAATAAATAAAGTTATTATTAATTTTCTACACAGCATCGTGCGAAACACCATTTCTTATTTAGTCATAAATCTTTATTCAAGTAGGCTCAAAAATCACTTTTGAATTGTCAGTAGTCTGTCCGTTGGTAACAAATCTACCACCGGTTCGGAAAGTTGAATCCGCTGAGAAGAAACCGGCAAGAAACTCAACGTTTACTCTTTTAAATATATGTTGGAGTGGTATAGTCTGTGGAATGCTGGCGCGATCTGTCTATCGGCGTGGGGCAGAGTAAATAAGTGGCAGTCGGCAGTTCTCGGGTTACGGCCCGCCGGCGCGGTCGACTTTTAAAACAGTCACGTTACTAGCTATTTTTGTGTAAGTTGATTAATAAAGTGTTTGATTGCACCAACATTACCCACAGTATGGAAATTGATGTGATTTATGATTATGGATGCCATTAATGACGAAGTCGGCGGAGAACCTTACGACCCTATGCTTTATGCTCTCCTTACTCTCTTATTCTCCGACATATAGTTTTTTTTAGGATCAAATCCAAACATCTTTGTCACTTAAATAATCTTCAATATTATAACATGCATTTTGTAATAGGACGTTTTTAACCCAAATGTTATTAAAAATGGGTATGGTCAATCCGAAAAATGATTTCTGAACCTCCTTCACTCTAAAATATAACGTTACATGTTTGTTTTTATTTCTTGTGTTAAAATTGTGTGTTTCACTCTTTTTGCTGTATAAATGAATATTATTACGGATATATAAGATGTTATTCAATATATATTGCGACGGTGCTGTGAGAATTGATATTTCTTTGAATTTTCCTGTTAAGGAAACGCGAAATCCCAATTGATATATGGCACATATTGCTCTTTTTTGTAATATAAAGAGTACTTGCATCTCTGCGCCAGCGAGGCTGTCCAAAAGGATGAATAATATTAAGTTAATATCAATATCACTCAGCGTGCGATGGAGAGGGCGATGGAGTTTCTCTACGTGATCAGAAAAGCGCGAAGCTGAAGTGACAATGGGCGGGACACATAGTCCGAAGGACCGATGGACGTTGGGGGCCGAAGGTGCTGCAGTGGCGACCCCGCACCGGACGGCGCAGTGTAGGCAGGACCCCCACAAGGTGGACCGATGATATTAAGAGGGTCGCCGGTAGCCACTGGAGCCCGGCGGCGCAAGATCAGGCCTTGTGGACGTCATTACGTGAGATCTATGTCGAACGGTGGACGTACATCGGTTAAAGCGACGACGACGAATATCAATATATCACTGAGAACCAACTATGGGACCAAAAACATATTATTGGAAGTCATAAACAGCAAAAGTATACATTAATTTTAAAAAAACTGGTGGATTATGTGCGCGAGGAGCTTAGTGGAGCCTCACCTTAACATTAGTTCTTATAACCATTCTCATATAGTAAAATGTCAAATTTAATTTAAAACTACCTGTAATTATCGCTTTAAGTGAACTTTATGTGTTCTTTGTTGAGAAACAAATGTCTATAAACCGAATCAGGTACAGAAAAAGACGTATTTAATAAACACCTTGAACAATGAATGAAAACAAATAAAAAAAACGACACCAGGCATTACGTCGAAAATTACACAGCTTAAAAACCATTAATAACGCTCCTTCCCCCCACGAAACTCCTTCGCAAATTCGAGTCCTTCGTTAAAACTGTAGAAAAACACCCCCCGTGGGGTGGCTCGCCCCCCGGGCAGTCTAAAGAAGAAGAAATATGGATCAATAAAGAAATAGCGCGGTGTCCAATGGTGGGAGCGGCTAGCACACACATTAATAAAGCTCCGCTGTCTGTGTGTCTTGTCCGTACAGGCGTACTCATTCATACAGAGATGATGGAGGAAAAATCTCTACTGTGTGCGTAATCGCGGCTGTGTTACCGCAAGAAAAAAGCCCGCGGAGGGTCGCTCTCAGCTTAATGCTGCGAATGGAATAATGCTTATGTATGTTTGTAACGTTTTCACACAAAAACTACTGGACCGATTACAAAATAATGTTCTAGAATATTACAGACAAAAAGGATTTATGAGTCAAGAGTGATTGCGAAAGTTGGAAAGGGATGACCAAGGCGAACGTTCCTGGACCAAATCCAGGACATTTTAAATAACGGCCTGGTCAGGAGTTCTATAAACCGACGAACTTGTATGAAAGGTTTAATGAGAATGAAAGAAGCCAAGAAGATATGCAAGAATCGTGGCAAGTGGAAGGACGTGGTCTCTGCCTACCCCTATGGGAATGAGGCGTGATGCTATATATGTATGGACTGGCGAGAGGCTTCGGCAGTGGCTAGTTACTGTCTTACCATCGATGCTGTGTAGAAACTACATATAAGAGCTAAATTGCCTCTGAACAGATAAGGGCGCTTCCCATCTTACACTAACCTGACAGAAATAAATAAAAAATGAAATCATATTTATTTTTCAAAAGATTACTTAAAATATGGGAGTGAATGAATTGATCTAATCTATGTATAATAAAATAATATTATATTCTCATGACGATGGTAAATAAAAGATACTCGACTGAGTTTCTTGTGGAGACTTCTCAGGACTTTGACATCCTTATCAGCTGTACATTGGGATATGTCTAATAATGCCTGTTTTAATAACGAATTTTTGAGTTTTGAATACAAAAAATATGAAACAAAGCCTTTTATTTTCCATTTTTTAAAGTAAACTACAGGATTGTAAGGATGAGTCCTTTTTTGATGTGTTATGTATCGGTAAAATATAAAATAACAGTGACGACTTATAGGCGAAGTGATTAGACGTAGTATCTTGTTTATTTGATGCAAACGAGTCCAGAGCTGTCTTAAGAGATGTTTGACACATTTTAAAGTTTATTTGTAATAAGAAAATAATATTTTTTTAAAGGAATTATTTTGAAATAGGTTAATTTATTATCTAATATTAGAAAAAAACGTAAGTATTATTTATGTACTGAGTCCTGAGCACATATAAGGTTAAGTAAATGTATATTGAAGATGCCTTAACTAATGGATGTTTCTAAAATACCTGAAATACAATATTAAAGAAATCACGTAAGTAACAGGACTTCTGATTGATCAAACGCCGGTGAAACCCCTCCCGCACCTACCCCAACAACCGCTATCGTCTTATCTCCCACTCGTTACAGCCGCATGTGTGTTCCGGGTGGAAGAGATGTATAAAAGGCACTCGCAATATTGAACCGATTTTCTTCGCTGAACGACTGAAGCATTGAACCTGCAACAACGGAACCACTGAACACTGAAGACTCACGCATGAAGATTTCAAGAACCGAAGACCTGAACCGAAGCTCTAATAACCTCATACAGTCCACTGAACCCAGAGGAATTTGCCTGATCCTTAATCATAAGAAATGTAATGGAAAACATTTTAACCAAGTGGTTAAGCGCAAAACGTATTAGAATAGCTGAATATATGATTTAATATATACAATATTAAAGCAATCGTATAGACGAAGTGGTTAGATGCAATAATTTTAATTAATCCTATAAGGTTAATTCGTGCAATCGAAGCTTACACATAAGTTGAAAGCATCATTAAGTTAATTTATAATTACTTATAATATATATTTAGGTGTTTATTTCAGAAATAATTGATAGTTTGCTACAGGAACAGTCAATTCGTTTGTGTGTGAGTATCTCTGAAACTGCTGAATCGATTTAAATGCAATTCTCATTGAAAGATAGCTGATTAAACAGAACATAACATAGGATACATTTTATTCCGAAGTATTGACGGGAAAGAGAAATTCCAGGGCCATACATATTATACTGAGCTGCAAAAACGCATGGCTTTATATATAAAACAATATTAATAACTGTTAAGCTACTGAAATTTGGTACATAAAGGGGAATCCCCTCCTAGAATTTATGTTTTTTGCCAGCTTGCCGTATTATCTCCTAATGCATTCATTTTTGCCTTCTGCCTCCAAACTTGGCAAGTGTTCCTCGTTTGCATATTTGTTTAAGTTTTATATGCTTTTTATCTAAACTACTTGGCGTTGTTTAACCGCAGTATCCACTCTAATGTATATTTATCTTTCTACTTCCGAATTAGTTTGTTCTAGGTCCGTATAATCTTATGTGATTTAAGTGTTTAATAAATTATATCACCTTGACTGCTCTGTCGAACGGGAAAACAGAAAAAATTGCCATTTTTATCATCAGGACATTATATCGATATTTTGTTGCTTACTGCTTTCAAGCATGTACATATATTTCATTTAAGAAGCTCAGGAAGCTTTGGAAGGAAATTTGGATTGAATGAATCCAAAATTCCTTATGCACGAGGTATTTTAATGAAATAATGGTTTAAATAAGAGTAATTTTCATTGTAATTGCTGAGTTTAAGTCACCGTCATCATCATCAACGAGTGCCTACTTCAAACTGAAGTTTGGCGCTCAGTCGGTGGAAAATTCTTCTGTCCTAAGCGATCTTTAAGTCTATATAATTATTTGAATATATGTCTATGTATATGTATATCTATGTATGTATATGTATGTGTGTATGTATGTATGTGTACTTGCATTTCTAGTAGTAGAAATTATAGTAGGATGTTTTATTGCACTTACCCAGTAATTTTATGGGCTACTATCTCCAAGGTTGTCTGGAGGAGATCGCTTTAAGCGATAAGACCGCCTTTGTACACTCTTATCTAAAATTCTGTTAGTGTTTTCTTTCAAAATCAGTATGTTTGTGTGCAATAAGAATAAATAAATCTTTTTTAATCATGCGCAACCCATGCGCCTCGGTCTACCAGGTGCTCTTAACTTAAATAGGGATCTTTTTTAAAGAGTCCCCTGCCTCGTAAGCTTCTGCTGTCGCCGCCTCCTGATGTTGGCGATGATGACGGCGAAGACGACGCAATATCAGTGACAATACTCATTTGACCTGAATGGACCCATTAGCGCAGCCAGCGGGAACCAGTCCGTATGATTACAGGCAAAACAGAATACCAGGCATCAAATGGGTAAGGAGGCACTGCCTCGAGGCCCGCAACCCTCAATTAAAGTTGAGAAGAATCCAGGGAGGATTCTATAAAGACGTCCGATAAAAAAACACCTTTTTCCGCATGGTGGTCGTCATAAGCATGAGGGTTAAGTCAGACGAAAAACGAAGCACCATTTCTTCAATATGAAAGGAATAATAGCAAATTTACCCATAACAATATTAAAGTATACAATTTTTATGGAAGAAAACCACCCGCTTTCTCGGATGACGTCACGTTGTGCCTAGTCATAAATAAACGCCCAATCAACCAAGACCCCGCAACCCCTTTCACGGTTCAAAAAATCCCATAAGAAAACGACCGATCATGAAAATGGAGGGGTCTCTTGGAGCTGGACGGCCAATGTTTTGTTTTGCTCGGCGTAAATGATGCAAAAAGCTTTAAGAAATTATAGCGACTATAAGATATGAGAGCATTGTGCGTAAAAGATGGATATACCTATATAGCTGAGAGTTTATACAGGGGATCACGTCTTAGAGGCTTTAGATTAACTGAGGCGGTGAAAATAATGACGGTTCACTGTGAATATAAAGAGCCATGACGACCTAGTGGTGAGACAAAAAAGTTTAGTGCTGATTTGTTTATTCCAGTCCATGATTCTGGTGTTGGACCAGTGCTTCATGGACCTTCTCTCCAACAAATGAAGGAGTTGTAATGAGTAAACTCCCTCACTGTTTATATATTTAAAGATTTTATTATAACGAGTCTTATAACGAGATTAGCTCTGATATGTAATCTCAACTGATAGTCAATAATGATATAGATGAAAACTTCTTAATGTGGTGGGAAGTAGTTTATCTCTTATGTCTTCTACACAGCATCGAATTGGAACGCCAACTTTATGCTTAGTGGCAAGTCTATTCTGGTAGCTTAAGTCACCAGTCCAGGTTCAAATTAAAAAAAGATTTTTATAAATATGTCCGAACATTCGAACCCAGGATCTGCTAGAAAAGCAAGTGCATTTGCTTCAGAAAATCCTTCGAAATACTATCATGTACTTGGGGCAGTGTGGTGAGTCTATGCTCTAAAAACGTCTCTCCTATGAGTAAGAAAGCCTTTGCCCTGTAGTGGCAGTGCCTATTGCTTCTACTTTTTATGCGCGGGGAAATCTTCATAAGATACCCAACCTTCTGAGGAGAAAGATCGGGTTATGCTTATAATACCCACTAGCTGGCCTCCCTCTAGATTTCGTGGAAAATCCTCCAAAGTCTTCGTTATTCGGTGCTCCTTGGGCTAAAAGTCATAGCTCTTGCCGGTAATGGGTCTTGCCACGGCATATGAAGTCCACATTAATATACCGTCTTTACGGAGTTGTACTGGTGTTAAATGAATAGCTCATAGCTCCCTTCTCACTCACGGACGAAGAGTGTTCCAGTGCGTTTTAATGGATATTGCCAGGTCCCCACCATAGACGAGTTCAAATTTCTGACTGGTAATTAGTTAGAGTTTGTGCGGAAATACATTTACCAGTGGCAAAAACTGTATAACTCTTTTCTTTATTAATAGGCCGGACTATGTCTTTTGTCTTAATGTCCGTTTTGACCATGATAGAGACCACCGCCTCCCACAAAGCTTCTTTGCTGCAACCGCTAGTCGTTCTTTTTAATATAAGATTACAATCTAGGTTTACAGACTAATTAGTAATAATACATTGACTTAATCTTTCTGTTATGTACTCGTATTATCTAAGTCTAGAGTCCAACGACTATGTTAAGGTTATTATAGTGTTTATCGACTCGCATTGTATTTTTTCGCTGGGAAATGCTTTTACGCAACCCGGAGGAAGAAGAAATTCTTCTAATCGGGAGTGTGGGACTCCCTGAATAACTAGATTACCCACTAAAACCCAGCGCGTCCCTCGTCATCCTTGGAGAGTGATTCCACACTAGTGGGTCTCATTTCGCATTCCACTCTAGTGAACCGGATGATGCCGGCTATCACAGTTTACTGAGAAGGATAGTGGAGCGCATACCTACGCCTATTGCCACCCAGCATCCTTCGACGGAAAGGGAGGGCATCAGCCACATCCTCCCTTTGCCTGGTGTCCGAGACTCGCTGGTGAGCATTACATCGACTATACTCTCCAGTGAGAGTTCCCCTCCGATTGTATGCACTTTCACTAACTCAAAAGGTTTTGTTCTTTGTCCGTGTGATAGCCAGAAGCTCAGCAGCTCCAGGATTTACGTGATAGCTTAGTCTTTGGTGATGGATAGCAAGGTGCATTAACAATTTCGTTAAGTACTTTGTTTTGGAATTGAAGGACTAACCACTAGTGAGGAGGGGTCGCGTTCCCAATCACACTGATCAAGAGACGTCGGTATATATGTAGATAATAGGTTGCTACTTACTTTACCTGTGTACAGATTACATTAAAATTTCATAAGTTTAAATTTGCTATGTATATTTCTTAATAAATAACCCGCCCGCGCCGAGTCCGTGCTACGGAACGTTGTCCGTAGATGGGGTGAGTGGGGAGACGTCCGACACAGCGCTCCTTTTTACGTTCCGCGTTTAAACAGGGCTCGCAAACCGTTTCTTAACAGCTTACAGATACGTATTAAACCTCATTTGATATTAATTATCTGTTTTATATCATTTTTGGGTAACATAAACAACTTTCTACGAGCTGAAATCAATAATGAAGGGAAATAAATAAATAATCAACTTAAAGGGTCCGTGGAAGAGATCTCTTTCGACAGATAAGGTGTCCTTTGCATACAGGTTTTGGATTTTGTTTCTAATTTAATATAAGAGGTGCATATATAAATTAATAATCACAATATCATTCTACTGTTTTGCACTTTATAGTCGTTTATTGTAAGCACATAACAAATATAAACCATTACGTTCTTAGTGTCGTCAATAAATGTCGTATTTAAATTCAATCCGGCGAACAATTTGTTTTATTGTTGGTTTCGCGGTACCTTAGTTAACAAAATAGCGCGATTTACTCCTTGTAAGAAGATTAAAAAAAATACAATTGATTGTTTTAAAATTGATTTAATTTCCAATTACAAACAGACACTAAAATTTTAATTATTTGTGTAGATGAAAGATGAAAAGCGTACCAATTGTTAGATAGCCCTGTTCAAGAAGGTGTGAGCGGCGCGTTGCCTCAAGAATGCTACAATTTTCCCGAGTTTTCCATTTCTCGGTCCTCTCTCCCCCTTTTCTTCTCATCCCACCGCTCAAGGAGAAAAAAGGAATGGTCTCCGTTGCTACGATACGGTTATAGGTGTTTTGTTTCACATCGTTTATAAAGTTATAGTTTTATCGAGAAATATCGGCTTTTGTCTTTCGTTTGTTAAGTTTTATTTTCCACCATATCAATGTCAAATACATTATATTACAGATAAATAGTATACGTAAAACATCACCAAAAGCTAAAGCACCAAGTTTTAAGGAACTTTCAAAGATAAATAACTGAAAATATAAGGAATTATATGTCCTATTTTCCAATACTAAAACGGAAATAGTAGCCAATAAAAATAACCAATAAAAGGTAATATTTGATTTAGCCACAGCAAAACCCGATTTGTTGTATCTACTAGTAAATAAACCAGGTCTCTTTAATTTTAACACAGCGGTGCTCTAGATAAATTCATTTAAGAATTGTCTTCTCCATCGAAAAGCAAAAAAAATGATTTATTAATACAAGTAATAACAAATAAAGAATTGACATTTTATGTAATGATAGAAGGGATTTTGGAGTTGAACTTACACTAATTTTTGTCACAAAAAATAATATAAATAAAGGGTGAAATAGGGGATGAAAGTTTGGGTGGAAGACCAATCATTTCTCAAGCACAATATATCAGTAGTACATAGATATAGTATTGTATCCATGTATCAAGTTAATCTATCGAGCTTTCACATCTGAACCACTTTTAATGATTTCATTGAAATTTGATATAAATATAGAAAGTACTTCGACAAAGAATTTAGAGTAATTTTATCACAACAATATAATTTAAAGGAGGTGAAATAAGGGACGAAAGTTTGAATGGAAGACGAAATATATCTCAAGCATAGTAGCTCACTATATAAGAATTAAATAGATATAGAATATGTTTAAAAGACTAACAATCATAGATTCAAATCTGTTTCATATTATTCTGAAATCTCATCAATGCCATTGGAGAGCAATACGTTTCATATGTAAATTAGGCGAAACACTTTTTTAACTGCTATATTTTTGAGTGAAGAAGGTTCACAAATCATTTAGCAGGCTGAGAATATGCATCTTTAATAAGTTAGGCCAATCATGTTGAATTTGACACCACATAATATTAAGAAATATGTCAATAATTTCCTTTTAAAAAATGGATATTATAATGTTGAAGATTATTTAAGCGATACAAATGTTTGGACTTGCTTCCAGTTGCACATTGTAGCATACAAAACTATATTTAAAAGAGTAACCGCTGAGTTTCTTACCTGTTTCTTCTCAGCGGAATCAACTTTCAAAACCAGTGGTAGATTTGTTACCAACGGACAGACTACTGACGATTCAAAAGTGCTTTTCGAGTCTACTGGATTAAAGAATATTTTGTAACGTTATGACCGAAGCCCAGTAACCGCTACGATCTTCCTTTATTTAACAAATCTTAATATAACGTATTCAAACAATACCTAAAACAAAAACCTTAAAAAATGTCGCCGCATATAATTAAATTTCCTTTTGAGAAATAAATTAAAGTACGCCCAAAGACGTCCGCTTCTTAACTCACATTTTCTTGCAAAACAAATCCTTTTGCTCGCTAAGAAATATAAAAAAGCATTCGTAAGGGCTTATGTCTTATATTTGTAAAACAATGGAATTTGAACCTTATCGTTATATATTTAAAGTTTAAAACCAAATGTAGCTAATATTCTTCTATTTAAAATCGAATTAAACAAAAGGTCACAAGTTCTGTTAATTGCAAAGGAAAATCAACTGTATTGCGTTAAGACAAAGTATGTTTTAGCTTAGATATACACAATGCTTGCTTTCCAAATTTATATACAGGCTGTTCCAAGAGCGTCGGTGTGCGCCCCCCCACTTCTTTGAGTCGTTAATTTACATTTTAAATTGCACTTACATAGCTGAGGCGACTTGCCTGTTTTGTAGCGTCCGTGAGTTTGAAACAACCTGTATAATGTATATACAGCTAGCACTGTGTGGTGTTTAAGAATCGAAGTTTCAAATTAGTTCCTTCTCTTGGCCAATGTTTCTTAACGTAAATTTGTATTAAATAAATAAAATAGCCTTTTCTAAACATTCTTTTTTATCTAAGATAGGTCTTGACTTCAATCACGCCTGATGGGAAGCTATGTTGAGGTCAAAAATGGTACGCGCTCGCCTATAAGGTACTTTGTCTTAAAATGATTTGGGTTGTAGAATTGGGGATACAGAACAAGCCAGCCTTGTTCTGTATTCTTAAAAGAGGTTTCGAACCGTTTTGTGCGGATAGGTGGGATGTCTGACGTCACCGGGAGGTGCGATGGTAAAAGGATGCTGCTGGTATTGTGTTAAGCAGTTCCTGAGAAAATTCCCCCAAAGAATAACCTTTAAAAGATACAAGCTGGCGACAGTAGGCCGATGTTTCAGGCTCTGCAGTTTTGCACAGCTTAAAGAATCATTACCAATCTTCTGGCTCGTTTATCTACTGAATCTAATGCCTGTAGCTGGTACTTTTCTGAATCGTCTCACAGATAGCTTCATAATACATGACCGCACTTGGGCTTTGTATAGGACGAGCAGCTGTTGTGATGTGAAGCACCGCTTTACTTTATTGAGTATGCCAAGTTTCTTAGCGGTCATTTTGGCTTTGGATTTGATACACTTACTGCTCAAAGTTCGCTTAAAACTTCGCTCAAAGCTGTCTGAAAAGTGGAGGTTAACGCAAGGGCCCTCTTTTTAGTACTGAACAGGCAAGCTTTTGCAGCATTAAAGTTGACTCAATCCGCTACTTTATTTAGTGTCAAATTAATGCATTCTACTAAGGCTTCTCGTTGCCTAACAGGTTCTGCACCATTTCTTCTGAGACCAGAAGTAAATCTCGCTGTGATTTTACTGTCATTTGCGTATTTAACTATTCTTAAATCTAGAGATCTAGAATAAATATATTTCAAAATGGAATACAGAGAAGCGTATTGGGAAAAAGGCGAATAGAAAAATAAATTTAAAAATAATAAAAGAAAAGACCAAATTCAAAAAGTACAATCAATTTGCAGAAAATTAAAATGGCAATGGACGGGACACATGATGAGAGAAATGAAGACGAAAATAATTACTGAATAGTACCCCAGGGAAAACAAAAGAAGTAAAGGAAGACCAGTTAAGCGATGAGAAGACGACCTGAGGAAGCAAAGGATAGGTACAGATGAAAGGCATTAGAGGAAGCCTTGGTCGAAAGACAAGCTGTGAGGAAGGAAGAACCGATCGCCGAGAATATAGCTTAAGTTTATATAAAAAAAACAGCAATAAAGGCTTATTTTATTTTAAACCTAGAGACTTCTTATAGCTGTTTTTTGACGTGAATACCTCCATAGTAAGGTGATTAAAAAAAACGATGCAGTTGTTGCTACATATCTGTCACTTCCTCGGGAGGAAGTCTCACCATTTTTAAATTCATTCTGCTGGGTATTGAGGTTCCATTTTTAATTCGATCGCGTTAAGAATGCAGTGAGTCATTATTTTACGCCAGCTAGCCCCGCCCCTTAACCAATCAAACCTTTCAAATTACAAGATCAACTTCACAGTGACCAGGCAGTAAAACAATGACTCACTGCATTCTTAACGCGAATGAACTATAGTATAACTTTCGATTTGGTGAAGCTACGACGTTTATTTGACTTAAAATCTTTAACTCTCTTCAAAATCTATCAATTAGATACACAGACAGTCTAATAAAGTAATGCTTTGGTTTTGAACAATTAATAATTACATTGAGACTTCTATTATTGCAAACAAGCTTTGATATACTTTTTCATAAAAGCTTTGAGTTAATTAATATTTATAATTAATCCTGGAAAAAAACCTTTAATAAGTATAAAGCTTTGTGATAACATAATTAACGAATATCACATTTCACCCTTAAAACGATACATTTAATGTTAAATATATAATTAATTTAATATTATTTATCTTAACAAAACTTTATACAAAAAATATAGCAGGTGCTTCCTCTAACAACTGTCTATGACCAATAAACTATTGTAAACGAATTTTAAAAGATCCCAAAAAACGCAAATCGATTCATTTCACTTTCTTATAAATCAATGACTTCCGACCCTTATTTAAATATTTAGTCAATAATATCGACGGCACGAAATTGATATCAAAATCGAAAGCGTTTAATAAATTTGCCATACGAAAATAGATTTTGTTTTCTTAGAATGAAGTTGCTCTAAGCTACAGTACGTCACACCATTTGTTAAAAGCATTTGTGGTTTCTGCTTTTTGCTTTGTTAAAAAAGGATTTTAGTTCGTAATGGGGTGAAAGAATACAGTTTTTTCTGGGAATAAAGGAAGCTCTTTAAATTTCAATAAGTTGCCACCAATAATTTATATTTCGACACCTCGTTACAAGTGGACAGAGATTAAATAAAATTGAGAAGCGTACAGAGTTTTTTAATCAGAAATTTATGATATACAGTTGAATATTATTGAATACTATATTTTAAAAGAAAGTATGTATGGTTTAAGAATGAATGAATTAATCATCAAATGTTTACTCTGCGCTGATGATTAAGTAATACTTGCGTCATCCGCTAATGAGCTACCGGAGATGGTAAATATTATGAATGAAGCTTTGAAAGGAAGAGGAATGAAAGTGAATGTAAACAAAACGAAAGATATGCTTTTTGAAAGAGATGATTCTATGATGAATATAAATATATTTCGATAGATGGGGAAGAAGTGGAAGAGATGAAAGAATTTGTATACTTGGGATCTAAATTTACAAAAGACGGAACACGTGAAAACGGTATTGATAATAGAATGAATGCAGGGAATATGGTAAATAGTACTTTGCATGCCATTATGAATAGACAGATGGTGTCTCAAAAGGCTAGACTGGCTGTGCATGCAGGAGTGTTGGTGCCAACACTCCTCCATGCACGTTTGACACAGACTCCGAATATAACTATACGAAGAACACTATAAAAGAATACGCATTTATTTCTTACTTTTTAGAGCATATTAATATATTTGTAAGTCTGTTGAAGGCGGTTCTTTTTTTAAAATTTCTATTTATAAGTCCACCGTTTGCACTTTGCGCAATAAAGATAAGTTATAGAAGATAAATAAATAAATCAAAATATTTAGGGTTTTAAATTAAATTATATTTTAATATGAAATTATATATTACATGGTATTACCTCTTATTAGGTGTAGTTACTTATTATTAACTATGGCTAGATTCCCTTTATATAGTCGTCAATGGAGTAGAAGGTTTTATCGATAAAAAAAGATTTAAACGAATTTTTTTAATTTTATACAATTATAAGTTGTAAAAAATTGTGAGGCATGTTTCCTTACATCTTTTCTTAGTTTAATAATAGTCATCACGCAAACGCTTTTATTATAAAAATATTTTTTATGATCGGGATATCGGAATCTGTCTTTACAGCGTTCTCCTTTAAGCCTTTCGAAAAAAAATTCATTATTTTTAAAAACAATGCTAGTTGAAATATATATAACGAACATATAGTTTCTTAAAGTACGGCTTGCAGCTTTCACATTATATGTCGGAGAATAAGAGAGAAGGACGCAGAAGGCATAGAGGCGTGGAGTTCTCCACCGACATTGTCATTAATGGCATCCATAATTCAATTTCCATACTGTGGGCGTTAGAGCAATCAAACACTTTATTAATTAACTCAGATTATAACGTACAACCACTTAATGTTACCGATATCCGATAATACCGATTTTACACAAACTCATTAATAATAGCTAGGAACGCGTCAGTTTCAATAGTCAACCGCTCTGGCGGACCGTCACCCGAGAACTGGAGACGCGCACTGGATTGTCACTATTGACTCTGTCCCACGCCGATAGATAGATGGCGCCAGCGTTCCACAGACTACTGCACTGAGATTAGATATTGAGATTTTCGTATAATAGAGAACACTCTGCGTTGCATAATCTTTGGCAATGCCATGTGTACTACGTTGTTTGAACGCCCCCACCTGCTGTTGACGATGCATTTTTTATCGATGTTGTGATAGTTCCTTTCATGTTATCGATTTTTTGACAAGTTTTATTGCCAGTATTGTCTGCATCATAGCGATTTTTATGTTGAAAATCGTTTTATGTCATATGTTTTAACCATTTACTAGATGGCTCATATCTAATTGAAATTGAAGTAATAAAGATTGTGTTGGAAGTGTCTTATTGGCGTAGTAATTAGCGTGTTCGATTACTAAGATTTTCTCAATATTAGCCTTGTGGTGGGTTGTTGTCAGTGTGTTTCACCCCCGTGTCTAGGAGAGCACGATAAGCGTGGTGGGTCTATACTCTAAAATAACCCTTTCTCCTATGAGAGAGGAGGCCAGTGACCAGTTGTAAGGCGTCAACGGGCTGCTACTTACCTTTACCTTTAATATTATATTGATGAAGGGAAAAAAGATTACGCAACTGAGCTTACTGTAGATTCTTCTTATATTTTAGGACTTTAATTAACGTCATCACTTGAAAATTTGAATTTTTCAATTAACACCCCCGCAACCCCCCTCGCGAGTGAAAATTCGTAAAATCCGTTCTTAGCTGACCTCTACTCGGCAAATGGATAATTCCTACCAAATTTCAAGTCTCTACGCCTCGTGGTTCCAGAGATATCGTGATGAGTCAATAGATACCTGGATATCTCTTATATATTTTTAGATAGATAAATTTTTAACCAAATTTTCCATTACTCTCAGTTGAATAACGCTGAACCCGAGTGGATTAGGGGTTGCAGACCCCTGGTTTCCTCATATTTTCATGGGATAGGGAATTAAACGCGTGTTACATAAAAATCTAGTTTTAAAGCAAACTAATTAAGAATAAGATGTATTGTACTGACATTTTTATCATCATAAAGTTACATGTGTCCTATTGGTAAATAGTTCCAAGGGTTAACGTGACAAATACTTCGTTTTAAAGTAAACAAATGTAAATGTACGCTTTACCAAATATTCCGGTTGTTTTGCTAACAATTTGTAAGGCAAATTTTTAGTGTGACGGCGCGCGGATTTCCTTTGCCGAGCTAACTATTCCTCTCCGGATAACCGGTGTAAATCTTACATTAGAATTGCCGGGTACAGCCGCTGGGGAAAATGTCCAGTGTGACAACTGGTTCAATAGCTTTTTATTGTTAGGTTTATTGGCAGTTGTTATCGTTGTCGTCGTCGCTTAAACCGATGGATGTCCACTGCTGGACATAGGTCTCACGTAATAACGTCCACAAGGACCGATCTCGCGCCGAATGGCTTTAGCGACTCCCGGCGACCCTCTTTATGTCATAGGTATACTTTGTGGGGGGTCTACCTACACTGCACTGTCCGGTGCGGGGTACGCCACTCCAGCACCTTCGGCCCCCAACGTTCATCGGTCCTTCGGACTATCTGCCCCGCCTATTGCCACTTCAGGTTCGCGATTCGAAGGACTATCTCGGTGACTCTAGTTATACTAAGGATCTCTTCATTTCTGATTCGATCACGTAAAGAAACTCCGAGCATAGCCCTCTCCATCGCACGCTGAGTGACTTTGAGCTTCCGCATGAGGCCCATAGTCAGCAACCACGTCTCAAAACCGTAGGTCATCACGGGCAACATGCACTGTTCGAAGACTTTCCGGCAGTTGGTATGTATAATTTAAAAATTTATCACGGTTTTTATTACAGAAGTGATCTCCGTCTTACGCAAGTTTTGATATCTACAACTAAAAATTGCTATTCAAGGTGTTAGGAGACCGCTTATGAAAACTTATCCTTTTTTATGCATTATTGTATGTATAAATGTATTGTTTTGTTTTGTAAATTAAAAAAAAATCGAATACAGACTGTGGCACTAATGAAACCATTCATAATCTGTCGGAGAAATAATCAATCCTGATTTTAAAAATATTTTGTTTATAAAGTAAATAATGCTAATAAAAGCCTGATTTACGCCATATCATGTTGGTACAGCTAAATGAAACGATGCTTTCATAAAAATTAGATTACTTTACTAAAAAAATACCAGCAATGAAACACAAAATTAATATCATCTGGTGCTCAAACGCACAATGTGATCTGCGCCCGTGAGTTTGTAGATCGGTCCATTGACCCGAGCTGTGACATCAGCTGATTTCAATTTTGCGTTTCATTGATGTTTAAAATTGAAACTTCTTTGGGCGCAAGAGTGTAAATTTTTTTACGTATGAAACGCGTGACTAGCGTCACAAAGACTGCACATCTTCGTGCGTTTTATGCTGAGTCGTTCTAATATTGACTTCTAATTTTATTTACAATTTTCGACACTTTTAATTTATTTAAATTCCTGAAATACCTTCCTTGTTCCCTTCCTGCAAGCCTCGGAAATCTAAAGTCTTACATTTGTATAAATGTAAAGACCCAAAAATTAGTTTCACTTGTGGCATGTGTACTTTGTACGCACGCACTTTTAACTTATATTATACTATGTAAAGATATATTATTTTGTTTCCCCATCGCCTGTACCACATATCTGAGGAAGGCTACAATAACTCGGTGGTGTTTTCACGAATTCTTCCAGTTCCGCGATCGCACCACACTCGCCTTCCGTCGCGTGCCGTCACGCGCCTAACGTTACCTTACATTTTTGTAATTACATGTGCGTGCATTCACAGCGTTGACTTACGTGCATAAAAACGTAAATCATTGTCTAAACTCATACTATATAAAGGAATCATTTGTGATTTTGTATATATTATGAATGAAGCTTTGAAAAGGAAAGGAATGAAAGTGAATGTAAACAAAACGAAAGATATGCTTCCTAAAAGAGATGAATCTTTGATGAATGGCAATATTTTAATAGATGGGGAACAAGTGGAAGAGGTGAAAGTGAAATTGAAAGGAGAGTGAATGCAGGGAATATGGTAAATGGTGCTCTGCATGCCTTTATGAATAGCCAGATAGTGTCTCAAAGGGCAAGACTGGCAATGTATGCAGGAGTGTTGGTGCCAACATTTATGTTTAAGTAGGTAGTGAAAGTTGGGCATGGTAGAAAAATCACAAAAGTAAAATAAATGCGGTAGAGATGAGAACGTTGATAAGGATGAGTGACAAATCAGGAAATAGTATAATAAGAGAACGTTGTGGTATAAANAAGAGTGAATGCGAAAGTTGTAAGGGGAAGACCAAGGCGAACATTCCTGGACCAAATCCAGGACATTTTAAATAAGGGTCAAGTCAAGAGTACTCTAAACCGACGAACTTGTATGAAGGGTTTAATGAAAATGGAAGAAGTAAAGGAGATATGCAAGGATCGTGGGAAGTGTCATCATTTCAACATCAGTCATCATTCTTGTGGAATATCCCCATCTCCTAACCAATCAAATCTTTTCTCTAGTTTTGCCATTTTTAACGTGAACGAAACTAAAAAGCTATTATCTTGATTCGAAACTGATTTTAATATGGGTTCTATGGGTTCTTTTCAGATCAGGTTGCTGAGGAACTTCAAATAAATTTTACTCACTCCCTGACTGATCACGAGATCTTCACGTTTGGCTTTTAATTTAGCAAAATGTCTTCTTATTCAATCAACAAATACGTTGTTGCAAGGTATAGTAGAAATCTTTTAAAAAATCAACAGTTGGGTATCAAACCCATGTCTCACACTCAGTACCACTGTGTCATGAGTAACTTGCGTATAATATTAATGATCCTAGAAAGTGGCTTTGGGATCGCTAACAGTTTACGGTAATGCGACATCTGCTCAAGGACCTTTCGACCCTAAATAAAAGCGTAAGAAAGGGTCAACAATAGCCAAATGGTCAAAACCGGATCTTGTTCCGGTTGCAACCGGTTTGTTCTAACGTGAATACCACGAACACTGCGTTTTATAGGACATTATTATCATTCAAATATTTTGAAGTGAGATTTTTACGGATGAAACGCGTGATTAGCGTCACGAAGGTGTGCAGCGTTTTTTATTCTAATTCGCTTGAAGATAAGGTAGTTTTAATATGTACAAATAACATGTGGCATTGCAATTTGCCACACGTCGTTTAATAATTTAATGTACTATTTTTCATAAAATATAAAATAAAAATTTATCATATATTCTATTTTCTAAATTTTAAATTCAAAAATAAAATTAAAATAATAATTTTTCGATACATTATTTGTATTAATTTTCCACATTTTAAATAGTTTAATGACAATTGAATTCCTAATATGTCTTCCTTTTCCCCTCCCTCTAAGTCTCAGATATCTAAAGTTTTAGATTTGTAAAAACATAAACATGACTTAAAAATTAGTTTGCCAAAGAAGTTTCACTTCTTGAGCCCTTACATTATATAAAATTCAATAATAATTATACAAATATATGGTCAAATTTAAAATACGGTTACTGTTGCAAAATTATAGTTTATTACCTTGCAAAGATATGAAAATGAAACTGGTTTTGATAATTTTATTTTAAATATTATGTTAGTTATTAGTTATCGCTTCTATCGGCCCTATGATTGTTAATTATTTTATCATTTACAACAAACGAAAACAGCTGCTTTGGTTATGTACAAGACTTAAAAATTTACTTTTCAGAATCCTAACAATCTATATTTTATTTTACAATATACAAGAGACGGCAGATCGCCAACTAGCTATATCCCTTTCACTCCCTCATATCTGATCCCTCATATTGATCTAAATCAAAAATCAAAATCAAAATATTCTTTATTCAAGTAGGCTCAAAAAGCGCTTTTGAATCGTCAGTAGTCTGTCCGTTGGTAACAAATCTACCACCGGTTCGGAAAGTTGATTCCGCTGAGAAGAAGCCGGCAAGAAACTCAATGGTTACTCCTTTTAACATAGGTTTTTTGTAGGTTACAATGTTTAGCCGTCATATGCAACTGGAATCATGTCCAAACATCTTTGTCGCTTAAATAATCTTCCACATTATAATATGCCTTTTTTATTAGGACATTTTTAACATACTTCTTAAAACTATGTGGAGACAAACCCAGAAGTGATTCAGGTATCTTATTAAATATGCGTATGCTCAACCCGACAAATGACTTCTGAACCTTTTTTACTCTAAAATATGGCATTACAAGTTTGTGTTTATTTCTTGTATTAAAATTATGTGTTTCGCTCCTTTTGCTGTATAAATGAATATTATCACGGATGTATAAAATGTTATTTAATATATATTGCGACGGTACTGTGAGAATAGATATTTCTTTGAATTTTTCTCTTAATGAAACGCGAGATCCCAATTGGTATATGGCACGTATTGCTCTTTTTTGTAAAATGAAGATAGTTTCAATGTCCGCCGCCTTCCCCCATAACAGTATGCCGTAACACATAATGCTATGAAAATAAGCGAAATACACCATTTTAGCAGTTTCAACATCAGTGTATTGCCTCACCTTCCTAACAGCAAATGCAGCTGAACTAAGTTTGCTTGCCAGAGTCTTAATATGGGCACCCCACTGAAGCCCTGAGTCTAACGTTATTCCTAAGAAGACTGTAGATTTAACTATATTTAGCGGACTATTATTTATTTTGATATTTTTACAGACTTCTTTTGCATTTGGCAACGCGAATTCAACGCACTTAGTCTTTGCCGAGTTCAACATCAAGTTATTAACAGAAAACCAACGTGAGACCTGTGACAGGGTACTATTTACATCGTCATAATTATCTACATTTCTGTCTACTTTAAACAGCAACGAAGTGTCGTCAGCAAATAGGACTATATCACATTTGTCTTTCACATGGTACGCCAAATCATTTACATATATTAAGAACAAAAAAGGGCCAAGGATTGAACCTTGTGGGACACCCATTTTTACAGGTGATCCTAACGACTCAACACCGTTTACAAAGACCTTTTGAATTCTATTTTGAAGATAAGAGCTTAACAAATTAAGTGCTCCATCCCTCACACCATAGTGACTAAGTTTAAGTAAAAGAGTGCTATGTTCTACACAATCAAAAGCCTTAGAAAGGTCGCAGAAAATTCCTAATGCATTTTGGGACTTTTCCCAAGCATCAAAAATGTGTCTCGAAAGAGACACGCCCGCATCAGTAGTATTGCGACCTTTTCTAAATCCATATTGTTCAGGATGAAACAGGCTATGGGCACTAAAATGTTCTAGTAGTTGTGTGAGTATAATTTTTTCAAAAACTTTACTTAGGGTTGGCAACACAGAAATGGGACGATAGTTATTAGGGTCAGATTTATCACCCGATTTAAACAAGGGGACAACTTTACTTTGTTTCATAAGATCAGGAAAAATGCCAGAGTCTATGCAATTATTGAAAAGGGTTGCTAAGTGCGGGCTAATACAGTCAATAATTGGAAGAACAACTTTAACTGACATTCCCCATATATCGCCTGTATTTTTTACATTTAAAGTTTTAAAAGTTTTAATAATATCAGTTGCCGAGATATGTTTGAATTTAAAGAGAACACAACACTCAGGAACATGATTCGAAAGCAGAGAATAGGCTTCTGTTGACGATGAATTTATTGTAGAAGTCATAGAAATTGCTTTGTCACAGAATAAATTTTGAAAAATATTAGCAATTTCCGTGTTTTCCGAAATTATGCAATTATTTATACACAATTCAATGCTGGTATCCCGTGGTTTTACTTTTCCAGCTTCATTTTTTATTATACTCCAAGTAGTTAAAATTTTATTCTTAGAATTTCTAATATTATTTTTAATATGCAAAGATTTCGCTAATATGCACACATTTTTAAAAATTTTAGAGTAGTTTCTAACGTAGTTAATAAATTCGACACGATGATCATATTGCTTTATAGCATACAATTCATATAGTCGATTTCTACTTTTATATATCCCAACAGTTGCCCAATCTTTAAACGTGAAATTGTTATGGGGCCTGTGTGAGGTCCTCAACTTGAAAGTGCTCTTAAATTGGTTTTCTATAGTGTTAAAAATGTTACTATAATGCTTGTTAGGATCACCTGAATTCAGACAACGGTGGCTTAACTGATGCTGTACCTTCTCTTTGAAATTTTGAATTCTAAACTTATTTATAGGCCTAAATGTTACAGTACGATTTTCTCGTCTAACTTTATCAGCTATGGAAATCATCAACCCAGAGTGGTCTGACGTCAACTTATTAATTACTGATTTCCCCAATAATTTACAATTAGAAAAGATATTATCAATACATGTAGCTGAACTGCTTGTTACCCTTGTAGGTTCTAAAAACAAATTTGTCAAATCAAAAGATTTAAATAAATTTAGTAACCTAATACTATTTGGTGAGCTGTTCGATAGGTCTATATTAAAATCGCCGCAGACTAATACTTTTTTTTTACTTAAACATAACTTTTTTAAAACATCTTCCATTGAACATTCAAAGATACAGAAGTCACCTGTAGGAGGTCGATAAACACATACGATTATATATAATTCCAGTTCCACACAAGATAGCTCTATTGTGCGTTCCACAGAAAGGATGACAATATCCTTGCGCTCCTTACATTTTAATTCATTTCTCACTAATATCAAGGATCCACCATGAATTGCAGTTTTTCTGTGGAACACACTTGACAAAGTATGGTTTTGAAAAGACATACATAATTGACAACTCTTGAGCCAGTGCTCTGCTATACATAAAATGTCAATATGAAAATTAGATAAAAACAATTCTATTTCTAATTCTTTGCTGGTGATGCCTTGTATGTTTTGAAAAACAATATTCAAACAAGGCACTACCATTGTCTCCTTACCTAGTTTAAACAAATATTGTTAGATGTATAACTTTGATTAGTAATACTACTAACAGTGTCAACATTTTTTACACTAGTAAAGCTAGTGTTGGTGTCAATAGACTTAGAATACATTAAAGTATTTTCAATAATATTAGCTACTAATGTAGCAATTTGTCGCTTACAACTATGAGACAGATACAATGTATCATGAGTCAACCTAAAATTTTGTTTTACAACTATATTTAAGTCAAAGTAAAAAATTTTGTCACTTTGATAGTGACACAAATTGTATAGAGTCATATTTAAATCATATATGTGCTTATTTTGGCTTCTTGTGTAGTCCTTTGAATAAGGAAAAGCACATAGTATGAAATTACACAGGGTTTGTTCCTGTAATTTTATAAGGTGTTCAAAACAATTTATAATATCCTTTCTTTTTGTGTTAAGACTATTACCACATAACAGTAATAAAGTGGTATGTTCATCTAATGTATTGGGATGGATATTATCAACTAAATGTTTATATGAGGCCCCGGGGTAACACAAGTTGGTCACATTTTGTTTTAGACAATTATTCAAAACATGACCGATCTATCAAACAAATATATTAATCCTGGCGGCCCTAACAGGATAATGGGAAATTGTTAACGAATTATGGCATCGTCATTGGCACTTAATACGTATGCAAAGTTTCCAATTAATTAGACTTCTGGAGATAGCTCAAAATTGCGCTCAAGCTAATAAAAAAGTTTTAAAAAATCATCCAATTCCGGGTGATTTTTTTACGCGGGTAAAATATATAATACCCCTTTCATAGTATCAATTATTGTGCAAAATTCAAACATGGTCACCCTAAACTGACCGTAGTAGCCAAATTGCATTCAACTGTGTCTATCGTTTATTATTAAAAAGCGAACAAAAGAGCAGGACATATGGACATCGGTCTAAAGGTATTATTTATTTTTTATTCGCAGTCACGTTTTAAAGTTTTGGTTATAAAGGACATGTGGCACGAAAGGGTTGAAAGATATTGTCTATTGGTATTCATTTATAAACGCTTCATTGGTCATAGTTTAAATTCAAGATACTATTAAAAATCAGCCTATTAGTCGTGATTACACACAATTCCAAATAATGATGTAAAACTAGGCAACTGCAAAGTGTTTCCAAGATTAGCCTTAAAAAGGGCATATTTATATTAGCAAAGCCTCTGGTCCAGAGCAATTAGAAAATAGAATATCCTAAATTTACCTTCCTGGGAATAGAATCTGTAATTTCTGTTAGTGTATCGAGTAAACGGCTGAACTTCTTTTGACGTGTTTTTCACTGGAAGATAGTTGATGTTAAAAGAATCAACAAATAGACTTCCGCGAAAAGAATATAAAAATGAAATATTAATGCGTGCCCCATTTCCTTGTTGCCAACTAACGAGAAGTGTTTATCTGATGAAATCGTCGTCGTCGTCGTCGTCGCTTCAACCGGTGGACGTCCACTGCTGGACATAGGTCTCACGTAATGACGTCCACAAGGCCCGGACTTGTGCCGCCTAGCTCCAGCTGCTACCGGCGACCCTCTTTATGTCGTCGGTCCACCTTGTGGGGGGTCTTCCTACACTGCGCCGCCCGGTGCGTGGTCGCCACTCCAGCACCTTCGGGCCCCAACGTCCATCGGTCCGTCGGACTATGTGCCCCGCCCATTGCCACTTCAGGTTCGGATGAAATACCACTTACATATTCTATTCGCAACGTAGTCTTCCACTAAGAACAGATTTTCCTTTACTCTTACGGGATCGAGAACGACACAGGTAACATGTAGTACTTACATTATACCGTTAGTCAAAACTATAAGCAAAAATGCTTGAAATCTTTTTTGCATAACAAAGACCGTTTATTATTGTTGAACTTAAATAGGGCAATCACGCGAAATATCGATAAAGTTCAATCGAGAGATATCGGTTTTTATCGATTCCGTTTAACAAACTCGATTATTGGCTGGTACCATCTGATTACAGTTGACTTTTATTGCGAATTATTTTTAATCAGGAATTGAAATATAACTTTGTTTTACTGAAGGCTTTCGCAAAACGTTCCCACATATATTTGCCTATTTTATAGCTCTTGAGAGTTAAAGTCTATGCGTCACTGCTGTGTTTTAATTCGTTATTTAAATAAATCATTACTGTCAATACATTACGAACAATAAATTATAGTTATGTATTTTCATCGTTTTCTTTTACATACATACAGGCAGATAGAACATCCTTCCACTTGCCACGATCCTTGCATATCTCCTTCGCTTCTTTCATTATCATTAAACCTTTCACACAAGTTCGTCGATTTAGAGTACTCTTGACTTGGCCCTTAATTAAAATGTCCTGGATTTGATCCAGGAACGTTCGCCTTGGTCTTTATTGTCACAATTTTAATGACTACATCTTCTTTGGTACCACAACGTTACTTATCACACCATTTCTTCTTTCATTTCATTTCCATTTCACTTTCGTTTTCTTTTAAATGCACAATAAAGAATATATATATATATATATATATATATATATATATATATATATATATATATATATATATATATAACGATATGAACATAACACAGTAAAACAGTATCTACTATTGTAGTATTCCCAAATAATGAAAGCCCTGGACGTCAGCGAAAGATACAATTATAAGACAGCTAATTGTTTCGCCAGCATTGGCTTTGAAGGGATTTTGACAGGAATAATATAGCCAATTTTATATCAATATCCCAACGTTTCTACGAGGATGCTTAGTTATTATTAAAATTAATTTATGAATAAAATAATGTCGCCGGAAGCCGATGGTTACAAAACGCACAAGACCGTGTATTATGAAAATGCTTGGAGGAGACCTATGTCCAGCAGTGGACGTCCATCGGTTGAGATGATGATGATGATGAGGAAGTCAAACCAAAATGTTCTATTATTGATGTTCTATCTGGTGTATTTGTTTTGCTTGGAGAGGCCTTGTGTTCGGTTCTCGAGCGACCTAATTTAAAAATTATATATTTAAGTATGAAGAGGATAGTTTGACTAGTTATCAATCTTAACAATTGCGTCCCATTACGATTCTGTGTAGAAACCATTTACAGGTGAATAACCTATAGACAATTTAGCGCTCCTATAGAAAAGAAAAACATTGTGTAATTTTATAACCAGGATGCAAATAAAACAGCTGTAGCGAGTCATATTGGCCTAAGAAGACCGGCTGTAATGCGACATCTAGATACATAAACGGAAAATACAAGGTGACGGAAAAAAGTCTTTACTGATACAATTCAACAAAATAAGTGTGGTTTTGCTAATTCTAAATAAAAAAGCAGAACAAAACGAAAGTTACAATTGTAAAGTAGAATGATTGTTAGCCTTGTGGCATTGAGTGCATTAAAATTACTTAGAAAGACTGTGTTATTTGAAAAAGGGCTATTATAAACAATTTATAAGCCCCGCCCACGTTCGCCCTCTGTCATTACCACAATATACGGTACCGCTTTCCATATTATAATATCAAAGGAATTGACTAATAAAATTTTATATTTAACAGTCTTTTTATTACGTACCTAAAAGTTATGATATAGTAAGAACTGTCAACATGAAAGTTAAAAGTTTTTTCATTAACATAAGCTTGAAATATCAAAAAATTAGTATTAGTGAGTATGGGTAACTTTGCAAAATTTTAAGTCAATTGTGAATAGTTTAGAAGATCCCGTGTAGAGTGAGTTTAGTGGTCTAAGACTATCTTCGTATTATTGCCTTTGTTGTGAGCCTAATTTAGGGCATATCGGCGCACATGAAGCATATCTCTGACCTGATGGTAGATTTGTTACTAACAGACAGACTAAAGTCGATTCAAAAGATATTTTAGAGCCTAAACATTTTAGCTTAGATTTCGGTCAGTTAGTTTATTTCAAAGCTAAGATCGGAAATATATACAGATACAAACATCCAATTGTTTTAATATAGTGTAATTAGGAACAAAAAAAAATTAACACACTCATTATAGCCATTCTAAGTGATGATCTTACGTAAATATGGCAATGGATTTTGTGATATGAATATTTTTATAAATGATAGATTTATATCAATCGCAACATACATCTAAAAATCATTTTTTGTTGTATTGAACCAGCTCTTGATCATCATTTGACCTAAAATGCAACTAAAAAATCTGCTAAGAGATTCATTGTCTTTTGTACGATACAAATTTTTTTGCAATGACGTAAATTTGCTTAGACTGTAAGGTGCCCTTAATTCTAGTTAAGAATTAAACCCAAGAGCATTGTTCAATAAACGAGTATTAACAATATTGAGTTATCGGGATAATCGAAGTGTTATTTTTTAGAAAATGTTATACGGTCACCGAAATAATTGAATAAAATTGCAACATAAGCTAACGTAATTGCTTTGTCGCTAAACCAGTTAAAGTAGCAGCTGCATTAAAATCCCTACAAAAGATTAAAAAGGTAAGAAAGGGTCAGTAAAACCAGATTGACCGGTCGGTCCTATTCAAAAAATAGACAATACGGGCCCGAAAACTGACCCTTGGGGGACACCGGTCACTTTCGCGCGTTTTGTCCAAAACCGGTATTAAATCAAAAGGGTTATATAGTTTTTGATATTATTAAAAATATTTTCTAACGGTCTAACAAATAGTGTGGTCAGTTTGAAAGTTACCTTTGGTGTTGACCGGTGTGACAGTCAGTGTCGAAAGCTTTAATCAATTCTTCAATTTTCAAATGGATTGGATATAATTATTCAGTATAGTCTTGAAGTGTGTTGACTAATTACGAAGGTAACAAGATATTTTTTTAGAAAATGTGTTGGTTTATTTTATAATAACAAGTAACACAGACATAAAAAATAAACAGTACTTTATATTGCATGTTTTAAAAATTGAAGGGAGCTTAGTTAAGTATAGATAAGATGTTTAGTATACTTGAATATCTATTTAAAATATAAATTAATTTTTTCTATTACCTATGACGAAAGAAACGAAATGTTGTTGATCAAATCGTTAAAGCAAATTTTTGTGGTAATAAATCAAAAATTTAAAAGAAACAAAACAATAAATTCTTCAGGTTATACAATTATTTATAACAGACATTGATTTTATACCCGTATTAATAATTGTTAAGAGAAATTAAATTTGCGATCACATTAAACAACTAAAATAATAAAAACCTAAGGTATTTTTATACATGATCTTCCTAAGTTACCCTCTTACCCAACAAGTCCATTTCCCACGTTAAAAAAGGAAAGGATTACTTAAAAGGAAAAATCTCCATTCTCGTGTCACAAAAAATTGTCGTACAATTATCACCTCCCCGTTTTTCCTCGACAAATAGAATTAGGCGTGAATTAAATTATCCTGGGAATTAACATGGATAATAGCCGGGGCTCTCTTCGCTTTTTCCTTATTTTTCCCGCCTTTTTAACCGTTTTTTTGCTGACACGTCCCTCGCCAGTGACGTGGGAAACTCACCCGCCAATTTCGGAGGACAAATGTTGTGTTTGTACTCGTTTTAATGGAAGTTTTTATTTCAACTCTCAATGCGGGATCGCTCGTTATATTTTTCCTTTTATTCAACAGTTCGACAACCCCTATGTTCAAAGAGTCAAGTGAAAATACTGGTTTTGTAACGCAATGGTTCAAAGATAAATTATTTTTTGCACTAATGAAGCATCAAGTTTTAATATATATATATGATTTCAAAACAAAGTGACGTAATCATCACAATTACAAAAACTTCAAGCTGTCCACTGTTTTTGATGTAGGATTCATCGAGTTGTAAAATGCTTGTTTGGTTTGATTTAAATTTATTAAGGGTAAAAGAACTTCCTCATTTTACAAATTTAGACTTTGTTAATAATTCAATCTATTTGCATGAATAATAAATGTTAATATATAGCTCATATTGGGTTATAAAGAGCGATTCTAACATTCTTCTAGAACCTAAGGTAGATCAGTATCGTATAATTGATCTTTATCAAGAAAATACCAATTTCAAACAGTTATTTTATTACAACGTATTTGTTGAAATGTTTAATAATGCGATATATTTGTATAAATGCAAATGCTCTTGTTGTTATGTTTCATGCTAAATGTTTGCATAAAAAATGCTTGTTATTTGTCTGCTAATCTTCAACTGGACCAATTTTACGATCACTTTCACTGTTCTGCTCTTTGAGACATAAAATTCCGACCTTGCCAATAATCATATCTTTATTTATGTACTTTTTCTTTTTGTATCACGCCACTTGCTTTCTATTGCAATTGTTGATAACATTGGAACGCATTTGAACGCTGTGGTTCCGTAACTATTACATAAATAACATGGTAAATGGAGTTCCTAATTATAACTAACACTAGAAATATAACACTATTTGCATTTATATCAGTTAGTATGGAAATTATTGAAATAGAAAACATAAGCCATTAGGAATAATAATTTGATGCTCCTCAGATGTACAATAACATTTCAGCAGCCGTGTTCATTCACTAATTATAAGCTATATACGTTAAAACGATCAGAGGAATGCTGCAACATTAACGAAGTGTTCTAGAAGAGCCACGGAATGATACTTATAATAGATATTTTATAGATCTTCAAAAATAATAACATAACTTTAATCATAAATAAAATAGTAATCGTTATTCTTGTCTCATGTATCTTCAGTTAAATTTTCTTCTTCATAAAGTCCAGGATTTTTTGGTTGTTTCTAAATGATATTTTATATTGTATAAATTAAATTAATTCCTTAGTGCTTCTGTTGTGGGCTCTTCCTAGGACAGCTGTGTGCCCTCGTAACTTAAGATTTAAAGCCACTCATAAAATCTATATTTGACAATTCAAAAACGCTGCAAAGGATTCTTGAATTTGAATTGACATTGTCTCTAGTTTATCTTTAATTTCATATTGTATGTCTAATATATCTAGAGAGGTCTTTAATCGTGCTATTTGTGTTTCCACCATATCTGTAACACAGTTAGTTCTTACATTTCTTAGTCTCTATTTGTTTTACATCGTTAGAATCCATTCAATTCAATTCAGGCATATGAAAGTCGTGGTGAAACAAAGAATATAAAGACATTTTATATAACATATCCGTTTCACCCACCGGGACAGTAACAAACACAAAGTTAAAATAAACAAATGGTCTGTATGGAAGTAACTTTGTATGTCTGTCGCACTTTCACGCCAAATCTACAAAACCGATTTAAATTAAATTTGGCACACAGATAGTCTAGGGCCTGAGGTAGAATATAGGCCTCTTTATAATGCTAAAAAGGACTGAAAGAGATGGAAGTATTGTCACTTTTAGAGCTAAAAGCTAGAAACATATATTTAGGCTGTTGATTTGTTAAAAATAGAAACGACCTTCAAAATTTGTAATATTTCATCCTCAGGGGTGGAAAATAACAATCCTTACTAATATTATAAATGCGAAAGTAACTTTGTCTGTCTTTCGCGCTTTCACAACAAATCTACAAAACCGATTTAAATGAAATTTGGCGCACAGATAGTCTAGAGCCTGAGGTAGGATATAGGCTACTTTATAATACTAAAAAAGGACTGTAAGAGATGGAAGTATTGTCACTTTTATAGCTAAAACCTAGAAACATATATTTAGGATGTTGATTTGTTAAAAATAGAAACGACATTCAATATTTGTAATATTTCATCCTCAGGGGTGTAAAATAACAATCCTTACTAATATTATAAATGCGAAAGTAACTTTGTCTGTCTTTCGCGCTTTCACAACAAAACTACTGAACCGATTTAATTGAAATTTGGTATACAGATAGTCTAGAGCCTGAGGTAGGATATAGGCTACTTTATAATGCTAAAAAAGGACTGTAAGAGATGGAAGTATTGTCACTTTTAGAGCTAGAAGCTTGAAACTTACTATTAGGCTGTTGATTTGATATTAATAAAAACGACATTCAAAGTTAATAAAAGTTTTTCATTCGAGGATGTAAAATAACAATCATTACTAATATTATAAATCTGAAAGTCACTCTGTCTGTCGCGCTTTCAGGACAAAACAAATAGTTCGCCTAAATGATTAAAAAAGCTACCCAAAGGTTAAGATTTTGTTAATAAGTTAGAAAGCATTCTTTCGCAATCACTTATTTATTTGTAGTTAGATATAATGTCGATTTTGTTTTCAACTATAATCATAATCATGTTTATATATTTTTAATATATGGCGTTTCCAGAGAAACAATATAACAAAACATTTATTAGATGCAAGGGCTAAGACAAGGGGGCCTTTAAAATGTCAAAAGAAGGCGAATTTCCCTAAGGGAGCGCCACCCTCTTAATTATATCTTTAAATTTCTAAGTGCATTTTTAGGAGGGGTTTTATATAGAAAATGGCGTATACTTTAGGGTGCGAGGGTGATTTTGGGGATCGGAATTAATAATGGATTTTCTAAGTTTTGGTAAATTTGCCTTATGGGCTTTAATTACTTTCTGATGAGTTTTTTGATTACTTATAACTGAGGAAGCATCTTATTACTCATATATCTCTTTATTTGTTTTTATGTTTGCTGTAATACTGAAACCTACAAATTTTTCATTATTAGAATCACATATTATTTGATGAATTCTCCTCAAACTACCAATATTTGTATTAAAATTTATTACTTAAGTTAACTTAGAAAAGACAATACGAAATGCTATTAATACTTTATTTTATTTGTTTTTTTTACGGTCTTAGACTTTATAGGTTAGAATGAATATTTTAATCTATACATACACACATACATACAGAGTATCACGCCTCATTCCCAAAGGGTTAGGCAGAGACACTATCCTTCCACTTGCCACGATCCTTGCATATCTCCTTCGCTTCTTTCATTCTCATTAAACCTTTCATACCAGTTCGTCGGTTTAGAGTACTTTTGACCTGGCCGCTACTTAAAATGTCCAGGTACGTTCGCCTTGGTCTTCCCCTTCCAACTTTCGCATTCATTCTAGACTCATAAATTCTTTTTGTCAGTCTTCTTTCGTTCATTCTCTCTACATGCCCAAACCATCTAAGCATACCTTTCTCAATTTAGGTCAAGTTTAATCTATATACATGTAAAAATCAATTGCTGTTAATTAGTTTCGCTAAAACTCGAGCTTGTCGGAAAGAGAGCAATAATGATCAGTAATAATTAGGAAATTAATAATATGTTGATTAATTTTAACTATTTTCTTAAAAAATATTAAAAAGGATTTCATAATAAACGTCAATAATCAAACTAAAATATTCTTTAATTCCAGTATACTTAAACTTTTTGTCAAAGGCTCTACCACCGGTTCGGAACTTAACCGACTACAGAGAAGAATCCGGCAAGAAACTCTAGAGTCTTTTACTCTTTTATATATATTATAATAAAATACATCATCCATTATCATTAAATACAAAAACAAATAGCACATAATCATCATTATGAAATAATAAAAAGACAATAGTGTTAATTTAAAGAAATACACTTAGCTTTGTTGTTTCGCAGAGCATCCCTTTTTACCTATACGACTAACTTAAAACACAATAACTGGTAGCTAACTTTGATTAAAAACTAAAAATAACTCAACTAATTTCTACGATATTTTAAACATTTTTTGCTAATGAGGCTATTACGACTAAACACCAATTTTGGCGCCAAATACATTTCTTAATTATCTTATTTTAATAGTTACAATTAATATAATTTAAGCAATTCTAATCGTTTATGGAACATTACAGGGATAATATCCCAAATTGGGAACATTTACAATGTTTACAAATTCACCAATGGAAACGACATTGTGAAGGTCATTTTTGTGAAGGTAAGAATACGATTTAGTCAAATGATGAACCGTATCTTTTATTTAAAATATATATTATTGTTTTATATATATTATCAAGCTCAGTTGGACAGTTTTGGCTAATTTTGGCTTACATTTGTTGTGGCAGTCCTGAAAAGTATTAATATATGACAAAAATATTTGAAATACGGGAAAAATAACAATTCCGCTTTCCTTTAGAAACTATTCCTATCTGTCAAACATTTAAGAGGCTTTGAGGAATAAAGATAAATTTAAAAATCAAGATTATTTCTTTTACTTTTTTGTTTGGTTCCATGTCAAACGTATTGTGTTTGTCCCGTCGCTCTGCATTCAATTTAATTAAAAACAAAACAATTTATACTACTATATAGCTATATTTTTACTACATAACTATAATATTACACGGAGTTTATGGAAAGGTCCCGTTTTTTTGATTATGAATTATTTTTCTCCCGGTTAAGTTGTGAACACATTTTTTTACTAAAGTTGAAACGTTTTGTAATTATTGAGCTTTTTTTGATGATTCTAAGACGGTATAAAGTTTCCTAGGTCAGCTAAAAATGACAAAATACTTGCTACATACATACATACATACATACATAGCATCACGCCTCATTCCCATAGGGGTAGGCAGAGACAATATCCTTCCACTTGCCACGATCCTTGCATATCTCCTTCGCTTCTTTCAATCTCATTAAACCTTTCATACAAGTTCGTCGGTTTAGAGTACTCTTGACCTGGCCGTTATTTAAAATGTCCTGGATTTGGTCCAGGAACGTTCGCCTTGGTCTTCCCCTTCCAACTTTCGCATTCACTCTTGACTCATAAATCCTTTTTGTCAGTCTCCTTTCATTCATTCTCTCTACATGCCCAAACCATCTAAGCATACCTTTCTCAATTTTAGTCACTACGTCTTCTTTTATACCACAACGTTCTCTTATCACACTATTTCTCACTCTGTCACTCAGTTTTAATCCACTCATGCTTCTCAACGCTCTCATCTCTACCGCATTTATTTTACTTTTGTGATTCTTCTGCCATACCCAACTTTCACTACCATACATAAGTGTTGGCACCAACACTCCAGCATGCACTGCCAGTCTAGCCCTTTGAGACACCATCTGGCTATTCATAAAAGCATGCAGAGCACCATTTACCATATTCCCTGCATTCACTCTCCTTTCGATATCACTTTCACATGTTCCATCTTTTGTAAATTTAGATCCCAAGTATACAAATTCTTTCACCTCTTCCACTTGTTCCCCATCTATCAAAATATTGCCATTCATCATAGATTCATCTCGTTCAAAAAGCATAACTTTCGTTTTGTTTACATTCACTTTCATTCCTTTCCCTTTCAAAGCTTCATTCATAATATTTAGCATCTCCTGAAGCTCGTTAGCGGATGACGCAAGTATTACTTGATCATCAGCGTAGAGTAAACATTTGATGAGTAATTCATTCATTCTTAACCCATACATACATTCTTTTAAATCCGTCAAACATTTATCCATGAAAAGGTTGAACAGCCATGGTGACGCACTACAACGCGTTATTTTGTACTATAACTAAAAAATGGGAGGAATGGGGGTAAAAGGATGAAACACTTGACCACCCATTCATAGATCTATCAAATATAAAGAAAATAATCATAAAAATCGGTTAATAACAAACGCTGTGACACGAAATGTTTTGCATTAGAGATTGAAAAACGAAATTATTATAACTCTATTTTAATAAAAGACAAAACAGGATTTTCTAAAGTACATTTAGTGACACACTAACTATTCTATTGCATATTTGCTAGTTTAATGATGCGTTACGTAGAAACAACCGATTCGACCTTAGAAATGAATATTTTATAGGTCGTTAATTTAATCAAATCGAATATAAAACCCAGGAAATTTACTTAAAAGACCTAATCATATAATTATAAAATTAAAACACTAATATGGCATCCAAGAAAATTCATTAAACAGCAAATACATCAAAACGCAGGACCGGAAAACAAAGTACCCCCATCTTAGCAATTTAAAACAGGGGATGCACATTTATTTCTTCTTTTCACCCTCCAAGGCACCAATTTAAATTTGACCTACCCTTCTTACAAATTACCTTATAGTTAGCGTTATGTAAGATAAATAAGAAGGGGGTATAGGGGTCTATCTTGAGTGGTGGCCGTTCAGGGGTAGCATCCCCTAAAAAAGCCCCTTCTTAAATCGAGGGTGGTACGTCACGGTAGGACTGTTTCCTTATTATTATTACTTTTTTGAATCGATGTAGGTATTTTGTGCATTGTATTTTTTTAAATCAATTCATTAATAAAAACCTTAAAAATGTTACGTTATAATAAACTTAAATAAATAGAAAATGGAAGTACAATAGTTTGACTTATTGTTTAATAATGTCAATATAAATTGAGGCAATAACAAAAACATACACACAAACAACTATTAATGTTAATAGATTTAAAGAACATTGGATTGTCTTTTATATTTATTAGACAGATACAATATATAGTGAGTTAATCTTAAATTATTGTTTATGATTAAATTATATTTGTGCTTATTTGGACTATTTATAAGCACAGGTTATAAGAATACATCAGGTTTTATCCTGTTATTTAACTTAATGGTCAAAACCATGGATAATATGAATAATATGATTTGTTATGATCATTTCAAGTTCAGCTGTGGGATGTTAAACTTACCTTTACTTTACCTTATGATTATTTTAAGTATACACTTGTATACTGTCTACTTTAAATGAGGAGTCCTGTGCCCAGCTTTGGGATGTTCATCTAAGTAGATGAAGCTCCGAGGTAACACATAATAGTTAAATTTTGTTTAACACAATTATTTATGACACATCCAAAGTTCTTGACCAAATTCTCCAATTATAATCATACATGTTTTTAAATCCTTCATCAGAGAACATTTACATTTAATTTGCAATGATAAAAAGCGAACCATAACGCCTTTTTACTTATTGCTTTTTAACTTTTATTAATAAATCTAATTCACGCATAAAAAAGGTATAAAGTATAGTATTTTAAACTATACAAATATACAGTTGTAATTCAAGTTTCTATTAACAAACACAAGTATTTCTTATAAATTACTTCCTCCAGGAAACTACTACTAATTACTGTTATCCTGACTCGTGAGAACACTGATCTTCATATTTTTATACGCTGCTGTGACATGGACATTGCGAGAAGTGGAAAGACAGAAAACTGATAGCTTGGGGTTTCGTGGACCGACTGTCGTACGAATGTCTCGATACTTCAAGAACTCGGCATCAAGCAGCGTCTATTTTCTGTAGTACAATCTCGCATCCTGATTTTCTTTGGACACGTTTCTCGGCGTGGCACTCAGTCCATCGAACGCCCCGTCATTCAGAGAAAGGTGGTAGGCATCAGACCGCGTGGGAGGTCACCTACTCGTTGGACTGACCAGACCAAATCTGCTCTGTGAAGTTCGTTGAACGAATGCAGTAGGATGACCTCGAGCAGGGAAACTCCGTGACTTCAGAACGATCACGACCGCTCTGTCATGAGGGTAACGGCTAAGAAGAAGAAGATAGCTTGCGTTTCATTATATGAAACCTAAAACATTGGTATTTATTGAGGCTTTTTCTACGATTTTTCAACCATTTATAGAGTTTTCTTTAAGTGAAGAAATGTGTTACATAATATATAATAAATCATTGGTAATAATACAGGCTTTATCGCTCAACGACTTCGTCCAGGAAACTACTATTAATTACTATTATACTTTATCAGATGAATTCAGTTTAGTATGTCTGTGACCGTCTCACACTTGGCACAAGTCTCCTAATACACTTTTAGCTTTGTAACTTTAACCCACCATACTACTAAGATTAGGACACACAGGCTCTATATATCCCATTGTTCTTGGGATCAAGTAAGCTTCGCAAGCTTTTCCTTCACCAAAAAGCATAATGATTTATTTCAAATTGTATTAGATCACGTGACCATTTAAATAAATAGAAATTATTTTCCTTGCTACGTGTATTTCTACTATTTGATATTTTATATTGCGGATATGCCTAACGTTTTAATTATTAGTTAAAACCCATGTATATTAAGTAATATTACCGATGTACAATCATTTGCTACTAAAACACTGTATATTAATTTCTATAATAGCTTTTCCAAACTTATTTAACTTTTAATTGCGTGTATTTTATTTCAAGATACTTTTTTTACTTAAGTTATTATCTCATGACAATCAGGATAAGACCTTTTTACTTTCGGTTCAAAAGAGTTTGTATTTGCACAACCAATCATATTTTTATATGTGTATAATAATATAAATACAGATTCAAAAATGTTATGTAAAACTAAGGAAGTCATTGCAGAATTTACGTTCAGAGCAATAAAAAAGTATACCTAATTAAAATTATATAAAAATTTAACGTTCCAAATTCAAATGAATATTTCAGAACGCGAGCGCCATTATACGCCCGCGGAATTCGAATGACGAATTGCGGGAGGTTTTTCTTGTTTTAAAACCCTTCGAAGTATTTTCCGTTAATTATTTAAAGGTCACTGAAAACTATGCTTTATTGCTTGGAAATAAGAGTTTTGTATCTTTGGTTAACTGTAGAGTTTGTTGCAAGATATCTCCCCGCTGTCTGTAGCATGGATTTATCGTCTTGCAAGGGGGACACGGAAAAATAAGAAAGGGCTGTTTTTCCTGGGGGACGCTGGGGAGTGGGGGGGTTATTCAATTAAGGCGGGTGGCACGGGCGATTAATTATGCTTTCGAAATTATGGTTGTATAAAAAAAAGCAGGAATCATCTTTAAATGACGTAGTCTAAATCTTGTTGTTAAAATTAATTCAAAATCAAAATATAAATAATATTTTGATTTTGAATTAGCTCAAAATGAACTTTGAGTAGGCCCAAAATGAACTTTAGAATCGATTGAAGTCCGCTGAGACGAAACCGGTAAGAAACTCAGCGGTTACACCTTTAAAAATACATACATACATCACGCCTCATTCCCATAGGGATAAGCAGAGACAACGTCCTTCCACTTGCCACTATCCTTGCATATCTCCATCACTTCTTTTATTCTCATTAAACCTTTCATCTAGGTTCGTCTGTTTAGAGTACTCTTGACCTGGCTCTTATTTAAAATGTCCTGAATTTGGTCCAGGAACGTTCGCCTCGGTCTTCCTCTTCAAACTTTCCCATTTACTCTTGATTCATAGATCCTTTTTGCCAATCTCCTTTCATTCACTCTTTCTACGTGTCCAAAACATCTAAGCATATCCTTCTCAATTTCAGTCATTATCTTCTATTATACCACAACGTTCTCTTATTGTACTATTTCTTACTTTGTCACTCAGTTTCAATCCACTCATATTTCTCAACACTCTCATAAATGTTGGCACAAACTCTCCTTCATGCACAGCCAGTCTGATCCTTTGAGACACCATCTGGTTATTCCAATAGTTGTTCCATCTTTTGCAAATTTAAATCCCAGGTATACAAATTCTTTCACGTCTTCCACAGGCTATATATAACCCACTGTCTCCTTCTTGTCTTCCTTGCAATCTTTTCTTTCACCAAAAACTGTACTTCAACTGTATTTCAAACTTATTTTTAACAATTTTTCTTGCTTTATCTGCAACGTAATTATACTATGTAACATTTTATATTCCAGGTATACCCATACATACATTGCATCACGTTTCATTCATATAGGGGTAGGCAGAGACCACATCCTTCCACTTGTCATCTTCCTTGCATATCTCCTTCGCTTCTATCATTCTCATTAAACATTTCATACGAGTTCGTCGGTTTCGAGTATTCTTGACTTTCCCTTATTTAAAAAGTCCTGGAATGTTCGCTTTGGTCTTCTCCTTCCAACTTTTCCATTCACTCATGACTCATAAATCCTTTTTGTCAGTCTCCTTTCATTCATTCTCTCTACATGCCCAAACTATCTAAGCACACCTTTCTCAATTTTAGTCACTACATCTTCTTTTATAGCACGACGTTCACAATTAATATACAACACTTAAATAATAGTTTTAAATTGTTTCAAAATACTTATGTACGAATCATTTTAATAGTTGTCCACAAAATAATCGTTCAAAAATAGTTTTTGTATGTTGTAATGTGTAATATTTTGCTTCTTTGTGCAATTGGAATCAAGTCGAAACATTTTTATCTCTTAAATAATATTTAACATCATAATATACCTATTTTAAAAGGATGTTTTTGATTGATTGTGGTATCTTATTAAAAATGTGTATGCTCAACCCAACAAATGATTTCTAAACCTTCTTCACTGTAAAGTATCTTTTTTTCGGTTATTGCTATAAAATATCGACATAGAAAACTTTTATTCCATTGTCTGTTATTTTTTTATACATTTATTGCATGTTGCATTACAGCCGGCCGTGGTTATATTGGGTGGCACTCGGCAGAGCAGCCAAGGCCAATATGGCGATGTCCATAGCTTGCATAAGTTTTGATTGTATATCATTTATATTCTCACTCCTTAAAGTTTCACTAGCATCGTGGTTTTATCAAACCACACAGTTTTTTTTGAACTCTACTAAAAATAATCAGTTTTTGGATACATCTGTTCAATAGGTCTTCACCTAATGGTAAGTGGTCACATTAAAGCAATTCAAAAGTGGAAAAACAAACAGCGAAAGTTCAATATAGAAAATTGACAAGGAAACTTAGACGAACTTTAATGGAGTCGTGATAAACATAAACTATTAGTGAAAAGTGAACTCTAATACTGGTGAGTAAAGCTGTTTTTTACTTGTTACATGTGTGATTAACCTTCACATATGCGTGAGTAGGTCAACGTACGCTTTGATTCATGTAAGGGTCTGAAAATAAGGTCAGTATGACAACATATTCATAGATTTCACATAAATATTTACTATCAATGTATATATTTTCTTATTTTGTAAACATTTCTTTAATTGAACTCCACTTACAATTATACTAAGGGTTCTAATTCCTCTTATTTACAGATATAAAGATAACATTCCATCCCCCAATTACGAGTTTTGACTAATTTAATCCAGTAATGAGCTCTTTTGATTATCATTAGTTTGTAAGCAATTCGTTTTTGAAGTGAAACTTCTTTAAACCCATTAGGGTACTTTTCTTACGGATGAAACGCGTGATTAGTGTTACAAAGATGTGCAGCATTTTTAAACCTAATTCGTTTATAGGTTAGGTAGTTTTAATACTAACAAATAATTGAGATATCGATGAATTATTTGTATTAATTTTCGACACTTCACTCGCTTTAAGTCTCGGGAATCAAACATTTTTATAAATATAAACAAGGCTTAAAAACTGGTTGGCCAAAGAAGATTCCATTCTGACATGTGTACTTTATACACGCAATTTTAACTATTTTTTATATATTTCATATCACTAATGTATTTCGTAAGATAAACTTCGCATTGACATAAGTATTCACTTTCGTTTTCTCTTAAGTACTTACTTTCATTTCTTTAGATAGATTTATAAGAATATAGCAGCCCATTGACGTCTCACTGCTGAGCACAGGCCTCCTCACTCCGAGGAGCGAGGGTATTCTAGAGCATAGACCTCATACGCTGCTCCAGTGCAAATTGGCAGGCATAGTACACAAGTGCACTCTCTATTCCTAGTCCAATGTGACGGGAATCCGACACGACCGGAGAGAGATCAGGCGAAGGACCGAAGGCTTAACGTGCTCTCCGAGGCACGGGGGTGGATCACACCGTCAACTTCCCGACTTCGGGCAAATATTGCGAAAATTTTAATAGACAAATCAATATAACCACTAGACCAATGAGACAGTTAGATTTATAAACAGCCTAAAAATATACAAAACTACAGGATAACATACATACAAAGACAAGATAATCCAATTCATTTAAGGAACATATTAGAAGTAATAAAATAAAAACGCGACTTTTACGCGCAGATTCCCGCCAAAAAACGGTAAAATATTATAGTTGCGATAAGAAATTCTTAGTTTGAACACGAAAGTTTTTTTTTAAATTCCATTGGATTCTGAACGACTGGACGAATATCTAACGTTTGACATTTAAAACCAAGACACTTAAAAAAAAAATTAAAATGTATTTATATTTCTGAACGATGGGCCGACCGTCATATATTTGACAGTTCGGACTTAGAAACTCTAAGAGAAAGCGAAATTGTTGTTTTTACTATATACCAAGCATTCTTTTCGTATTTACCCATCTTTTAAGCCGTCCCTGGACTTTCACAAATAATTCAAAACCAAAATTAAACAAATCAGTCCAGCCGTTTTCGAGTTTTAGCGATTAGCGAACAGTAATTGAATTATCTCTTATATATAAAAAATTGTTACACAGTTTAGTGTTTATACTCCTTCAAAACGGGTTGACCGATTTTGATGAAATTTTATATGTATATAGAAGGTTTGAGAATAGGTCTATAACAATTTTTACACCCCTAAATATCCCATATTTTTTAATAGCGATAATAGTAATAATATGACATATATTATTACTATTATTATATTATTACTATGCTGTGTAGTAACCGTAAGGGGTATATCGCCTCTTAACAGATTAGCACACTTCCATCTTAGACTGTATTATCACTTACCATCAGGTGAGATCACGGTCAAGCGCTAATCTGTCAGCAATAAAAAAAAAAAAAATATCTGTGTCGGAGTGCAACAGTCTGTGGATCGCTGGCGCCATCTGTCTATCGGCGTGGGGCAGAGTCAATAAGTGGTAGTTCATCGCGCGTCTCTCGGAAGTTCTCGGGTGACGGCCCGCGGGTGCGGTCTCCTTTTGATACTGTCGCGTTCCTAGCTATTATTATTAATAAGTTTTTATAAATACCCATCAACGCCCACAGTATAAGAAATTAAATTATGGATGCCATTAATGACGATATCTGCGGAGAACCCTACGCCCCTTTGCTTTATGCTGCTCCGTTCTCTCTTATTCTCCGACACACATATATATTTATTTATTTAGTTAGTTTACTAACAGATTATAAACTATACTTAGTTTAAAATAATAACAAATAAGTATATTTATGGCGTAAATCCAATTACATTAAATCAAAATTAAATTTTGAAAAAAATTTAATAAAATTATTACATTTATAAAAGGAGCATTCTATTATTATGTATATTAAATAAAGATAACTTCGGGTAAATGAAACTGTCAGTAATACGTAGGTTTTTTTTACTGTTTCGGACATAAGCCCTTTGATAACACATGCAAAACTTTTTGCTTGTAACACCGCATTGAATCCGCACCCCAACTTAGAATCCGGAGCAGAAAAAAAATCAACCTCCGTCCAATTAAAATTCGCTTCGAATGTACTATCCCCACCTTGAAGGTGCAGACTTTTATTCTGCCCGGTCCACCCCGTTTTAAAAGGAGCCATCTTGGGACCCGGGGGGTTCAGGGGCGCAGGGGCAGGGTGGGGGGTGGACCACTTTTCTCTCCAAGTGTTGTTTTAATTCCACCAAATATCTTTTCGCGAATACCTCGGCGGAACTTTTGATATAATTTCCTTTTATATTGTGATTACGCGGTTTTTATTTACCATTTGAATTGTATTCTCTTGTGAGAAAGTGATAATGAATATGAATCATCGATGTCTTTTTCGTTATTGGTTAGGTTTAAAGATATTTATTTTCAAAAGAAAAATACATACTTAAGAGGTGTGATACATATAACAAAAGCTTAAAATATCTATAAAGAAGATTATATACTATGTTTTAGTAATTTCTAAAAGTAACAAAAGGTTTTTTTACAAATTATATAGTCTGGTAAGCTAAGGCAAATGCCACTACGTTTTAAAAGTGATTTAATTTAAAATTTTTCTAACTATAAAACATTTTTTAATTTTATATACTTGGAGGATATTGGTTTTTATTTATAATCTATAACTAATGTTATAAATGTACCATAAAAGTAATATATATATATATATATTGAATAATATCTTATATATCCGTAGTTATATAGCAATCAGTTTTAGATTTTCTTTCACAATATTTAAAGAAATATGTCAAATACATCCTTTTAAAATAGGCATATTATAATGTTGAAGATTATTTAAAGTATAGAAATGTTAGGACTTGAGTCCAGTTGCTCACAGAAGCAATATATTACACATTGTATTATAAAAAAACTATACTTGAAAGAGTAACCGCTTAGTTTCTTGCCGGTTTCTACTTTCCGAAGCGGTGGTAGATTTGTTACCAACTTACAGACTTGTGACGATTCAAAAGTGCTTTTTGAATGAAGAATATTTCTATTTTGAATGTGAAAGTAACTCTGTTTGTTTCGCTTTCAGGACAAAACTACTGAACCGATTTAAATGAAAGGTACACAGATATTCTAAGCCCTGAGAAAGGATATAAAGCTGTAAACATTTGCAAATAATATGTTTAACAACAACGACTAGTTTATAAGATTATACACGTGAAGTAAAGTGAAATTAAATAAGAATATATCTATATATATATATAAGAGCATTATTGTATAATAGTTAACTAGACAATATAATTTGTGAAAAATCCTTTTAAATCTTTTAGAAATTTGTTACTAAAACATTGTATAACCCTATAAGATTATTTATTAAGTTCCCATTGTTTTACGAATATACGATAGATTTTAGCTTTTATCACATGTATCATACTACTTAAGTATGCAATATTACTTTTCTTATGTTTTTTTTTAACTTGTTAATTTCTCATGAAGTGAATGTATTTTCTTTTGCGAATAAAGATCTTTAAATCTATATTAGAGATATCCAGGTATCTATTGACTCATCACGATATCTCTGGAACCATGAGGCGTAGAGACTTGAAATTTGGTAGGAATATTCCTTTTATAGAGTATTCTATTTATTATTTTCTTATTTGTAAAACACTTTGCCAAAATTAATGAAAATGCTATCCACAATATATCCCACGCAGACGAAGTCGTGGATTCAGCTAGTTTATATATACAGGCCTTATGTATCGATATTAGATAAGGTACAATAAAAATTGTCCATATCTCGAAATTTTGCACGATACAATATATATACATAATATTTAAAGATCTGTTTTAATCTTTACTAACATTGTAAATGCGAAAGTCTCGCTTTCGCACTGAATTGTTGTTTCGATTTCACGATAAAACTACTGTACCGATTTAAATGAAATTTGGTACCCGAATAGTCTAGAAACTCAGAAAGGACATAGGCTACTTTTTAATGCGAAAAAAAGGTTGTAAGGGATGGAAGTATCGTCACTATTAGAGCTAGATGCTTGAAACTTATTTTTAGGCTGTTGATTTAATATAAATAAATACAATATTCAAAGTTTCTATACGTTTTACCCTCAGCTGTGTAAAATAACTATCCTTACTAATATTATAAATGCGAAAGTAAATATGTCTGTTGCGCTTTCACACTAAAACTACTAAATTTATTTAAAATAAATTTGGTACACAGATAGTCTAGAACCTTAAAAAGGACCTTGACTTTTTAATGCGAAAAAAGGGTTGTAAGGGATGGAAGTATCATCATTTTTAAAGCCAGAAGTTTGAAACTTATTTTAAGGCTGTTTATTTGATATAAGTATAGACTACATTTAAAATTTGTAAAACTTTTACCCTCAACTGTGTAAAATAACTATCCTTACTAATATTACAAATCTAAAAGTAACTCTGTGTGTCTGTAGCGCTTTCACAATAAAACCACTTAATCGATTTCAAAGAAACTTGTTACACAGATAGTCTAGAGCCTGTGGAAGGACAATAATTGGACAAAATTATTAAAATGCTACCCAGAAACACTATTCTATAAAGACACTCAAATTTAGCAGGGAATGTACATTTTTTTGTAAAACAAAGTAGATATAATTCTAAACAAAATATAGCCTTACTTCTATTTTTACAGAGGTTATTTCTTTTACTTTCTGCTACTATTTCACACTCTCCTTCTTCTATTTATATATAGGAATGTTCTTTCCAATCCAACATTATGCTTTTCGATGAACGAAAACATCGTAAGGTAAATCTGCAATCCTATCCTATAAAGAAAATCGTAGATTCTATGAATGAAAAGGTCTGTTATTCAGCAATGGGACTTTAAAACCTCTTCTTACTTTAGCTTTATAACAAAATGGTAAAAGTAAGGTTAAAAATCTCATCTTTGCAAATTTAAAACGTAACTTCATTACGGCGCGTCGTCTCACGGCGAAGCCCGTAGATTATTAGAATGAAGCCGACATTTGCATGGAAATTAAAATTTACCTGGACCCCGATAGTGGACTTAATCCCTTCTTTAGTTTCACTCCACTGAAACTATTTTCGCATTATTAAAACTGCCATCTATATTTATACGAGTATAAAAAAGTATAAGTAAGTAAAAAAAGGTAAGTAAGTTCTGGGCACAGGCTTTCTCATTCAACTGAAAACCTCGTTTTAGAGTATAGACTCAGCATCCTGTTCCACTGCGTCTTGCCATCAGATCGGCAGACATGATCGCAGGCTCTAACATGTAGTTTATAGTCCATTATATCCTGCATATTTGTATGGATTATATTAGCGAGTTCCTGGAATAATTGTAGGTGTAATTGCTTTGTAAAGATTCGATTCCTAGCACGAAATATTTTGGTAATAATCTCCAATATTGAATTTCTGGGAGTCTTCTGTCTAGATTACTTACATAGGTAGATAGCTAAATGGAAACACGTGACACACAAGTAATTATCATCTATTATTCACAAATTTAAGCGTACTTTCACAAATAAATTCCCATGTTTTCTGGGGCATTACCTCTATAATAATACAAATAAAATTTTGAATTTATTCAATTTAAAAAAGCACGAGTGTAAAATAAATTCAAGAAATTGGCTAAAAACTATGGATTACGATACAACAGGAAACCTTTCAATAATATGATACAAAACTTATAAGAAAGTAGTAAAATATACACATAACATTACGAACAAACACACACACGCACACACACACACACACACACACACACACACTTTAGTATCTACAATAATAATAATAATAATAAATATCGAATTTGTGTAGTTTTTTCAGCAAAAAAACCACATAAGTACGAAGCTAATTTTGCATGAGAATAAAATTTTAATTATTGCTTCTCCTATATTTAAGATTTATAATTACAACAATAATTCCAAGTGTTACAAACCAGGAAAGGGCCTGGTGACTTGAAGCAAGGATTTAATCTAGTTTAGGCACTAGTGCCCACATTATAAAGTGCACATAATTTATATTGTTACTAGTAAGAATTTTTTTTTTTTTATAATGTATTGTAATGTGGAGAAAATAAATATTCATTCATTCAATACTTACCATCCATACTTAGTGGTGGAATCTCGTTCAGAGAAGATCACTGAGGAGGAGTTCTGGGTCATGTGGAACCTTAACTTTGCCTGCGTGAACTGAAATGTTTATCTATATACTACGGTGTTATTAAATTATAAGTTAGTTGTGAAAACAACTCCTACTGAAAAATCCGTTAAATCTTATATGTAATCTACAGTGCAGCTGCTCTAGAACCTTGTCTCCTATGAATGAGGAGGCCTGTTCTCAGTAAGGTAAGCAGCAGCCCTTTAACATCCCACTGCCCCACAGGCCTCCTCACTCATAGGAAAGAGAGGGTTTTTAGAGCATAGACCCACCACGCTGCATTCTCTATTCCTTCACTCTCCTAGTCCGATGTGATGGGAATCCCAAACGTCCGGAGAGAGATCAGGCGCAGGATCGATGGCTTAACGTGCTCTCCGAGGCACGGGGGTGGACCACACGGCCAACTTGGGAAGTTCGGGCAAATATTGTGAAAATCTTAATTGATTTTGAACCCAGGACCTCATATCAGCAGTCGAACATGCTAACCACTAGACCAATGAGGCAGTTATGTGCTAAGTAATGGGGCGGAAATTGGAGGCTACCTAATCCTGCTTATATTTTAGGAAAAAAAGGCAACACCTATTATTAACATAACAAGTAACACCGCGCGATATAGTCAGTAAAAACAGTCATGTATACAGAATTAAGTTAATGTACTGAAAATCTTGTCTACTTTTACAGGCTCACGTCTCTCCTGTGACGTTAAGTGATGAGTGATGATAGTTCAGAATGGAGCGCATTAACTACAAGAGAGTTAACCGCAGAAGTGGTATATACTCAACGTTACACTTGTTAAGGTGATATTAATATAAAATTCTTAAGAATTTTAAACAGAAAAGAGAGTTTTTTTTAAAGTAATGGACTGTATACGATTTTAAAAGTTGTGGTGAATAAAGTACCTATTATGAGTACTATAAGTGTCTTCTTTGTAGCAATAACCTTATAAACCGATGGTAGATTCATTACCCATTTACAGGCTTGACAATTCAATAGTACCTACTTGCGAAGTCTACTCGTATAAGGAATATTTTGATACGATTTTGTTAAAGACACTACAAGATTATCGTCTCTTCTTTTGTTTAACGCTTGACTGTGATCTCAGCTGCTGGTAAGTCATGGTACAGTCCAAGATAGAAGTGTGCTAATAATAAGAAGTGCTTTATACATAACTCCTTCGCTTCTTTCATTCTCATTAAACCTTTCCTGGCCCTTGTTTAAAATGTCATGGATTTGGTCCAGCAACGTTCGCCTTGGTCATAAACCATTTTTGTCATTCTTCTTTCATTCATTCTCTCTACATGCCCAAACCATCTAAGCATAGCTTTCTCAATTTTAGTCACTACGTCTTCTTTTATATCACAACGTTCTCTTATCACACTATTTCTTACTTTGTCACTCAGTTTCAATCCACTCATACTTTAGGTGATTTATCTCTTATGGTTTCTACACAGCCTCTTAGCGGAACACAAATCTCTTTGCTGGCACACTATTGCTATCTTTTTGTCGTTTATGGTAAAGTTTTTGCATAATTTGTTTTATTGTTGTTAGATTTATGCTTGCAATGGTTCCTGCTACTGAAGCCTTCAATCAGATGGAGTCTATATAGACACTTCTTTTAACACTATGGAATATGGTTACGCACCCCAATTAGATCTAGGAGTGTGGATCTTGCTGGCAAGCCAGAATGCCCACTAAAACCCAGCGATACCCTCCACATCCTTTAGTGTAGCACCAGAGGACCGGTAAACGCAACCGACCAGCGGAGTTCCCGGGTTTGATCCCCGGTAGGACGAATTTAGGAAATTGTATTTTCTAATTTGTCTGAGTCTGGACTGGTGGGAGGCTTCGGCCGTGGTTAGTAACCACCCTACCAGCAAAAACGTACCGCCAAACAAAGAGATTTGTTTTCCGCTTCGATGCTGTGTAGAAACCGTAAGGGGTATATTGCCTCTTAACAGATTAGCACACTTCCATCTTAGATTGTATCATCACTTACCATCGGGTGAGATCACAGTCAAGCGCTAAACTGTCAGTAATAAAAAAACCGACCCTAGAAGATTCTACTGGGAAACTTAAGAAAAAGACAAGAGCGTCCATAGTGACCTCCCTCTGCCTCTTAAGTGAAGAAACAGTCTTGCAGATGAAGGCCACTGTCCTCCACTGCTTTTCTCTGGTAAACATTGCGCCTACGATGCCCTCCAACGAAAGGTTCCCAGCAGATTAGACTTATATATACTGTATTTGCCATGTCAGAAAAAAACCCCAGATCTCTATTAACGAAACGAGTGTTCAGGCAGTCAAAGCTTTCTTTAAATAAAAGCCTACACAGCTAATGCCAACTGTTAAAAGTTTTCCATGTTAAAAACACACCTACTGAATTATCCCGCGAGTCATCCCAGTCATCAGTCTCGTATCCCGCAGCCGAAGGTAAATTTTTGTTACCTACCCTCCCCGAGATAAGTGTAATAAAAGTTTTCCCTAATGTGAAAACTTCCTAATGCTATCGGCATACGTGATCTCGCCTTTTCAGACGCGATCGTTCCAACCAACGTTTTTCGACTTTATTGGCAAAAACTGTAATTGTCTCCACATGAAACTGATAGCTGTTACTATTTGTTCGCATCTAATTTCTTTTATAAGCAAACTTCAATTTTATCAGAATATGTAAAGCGATCAGAATATTTTATTTAAATTTAAATAACAATTCCTGTGTGTAAGAGATGAAATATAACCTCCTTGCTTTAGCCTAGTCTAGTAGTTAGCATGTTCGACTACAGACATGAGGTCCTGGGTTCGAGTTCTGTGTCGGGCCAATTCAAAAATCAATATTGAGTGTTTTATTAAGATCTTCTCAATGCCTCGGAGAGCCCGTAAAGCCGCCGCTCCTGAGCCTGATGTATCTCCGGTCGTGTCGGTTTCCCGTCAATTCGAACTATGAGAGTGAAGGAATAGAGAGTGCACTTCTGTACTATGCCTGCAAATCCGCAGTGGAGCAACGTGGTGGGTCTATACTCTAAAACCCTCTCTCCTATGAGTGAGGAGGCCTGTGTGGAGTGGCTCAGCAGTGGGACGTTGATGGGCTGCTACTTACCTTTTTTACCTTTAGATCACAAAACTGGTAACTTAATGTGTTTCCTTATAGAAACATAAAATGTTTTATGTTAAAATAAACAATAAAATAATTGTATTGTTAATCAATCTATCGTAATTTTATAGATACTAAAATCATTTTTAGTTCTTTTAAGGATTTTTAAACGTTTATTTATATTAAATGTTTAGTCATAATCTTGGTTTTTCATTGAAACTTTAATCCATGTTATTTATTAAGAGATAAATTATATATGCATGCAAATTTCATACTTTCAGCGAAAGAGGTATTCCTAAAAGTCCTGGTAATGGTAAAGAATAGGCCGTATTCTTTTTTTACTGCATTTTTTTAAAGTGTGTCAAATTGCGAGGTTTTAAAGTACTAAAAATCCAAAAATTAAGCTCAATGATTGTGTTAGATGCGTACTTGCTGGCGAAGCTTTTATAAGTGTTAAAAATATAAATGCTTAAATTTGCATGCAATTTTATTTATACATGTCGGAGAATAAGAGAGAACCGAGAAGAGAAGCATAAAGCACAGGGGCGCAGGGTTCTCCGCCGACATCGTTATGAATTGGTGCCTTTATTTAATTTCTTATTCTGTGGGCGTTCATGGGTATTGTTGGTGCAATAAAACACTTTATTAATTAACTCGGTTTGTAATGTTCAATCACTTAATGTTCCCGATATCAATTTACACAAACTCATTAACACTAATAGCTAGGAACGCGACAGTTTCAACAGTTGACTGTTCCGATCGAGCGCTACTCGACAACTGTCGAGTGACTCCCGCCGGACTGCCACCATTGACTCTGTCGACGCCGATAGATGGCGCCAGCGTTCCACAGATATCTGCCCTCCGACATATATATATATACC
>JACTOM010000079.1:1372363-1395681 GCA_015832385.1 Elymnias hypermnestra | reverse complement strand
AAAAAAAAAAAAAAAAATTGTGTGACATTTTTCGCCTTAAAGTCCCCAACGGAGTAGATCTAAGCGCGACTTGTGAACATCAAGAACCCGAAGAACCGATCATAGAAGCACTGAAACCTGATGATCCAAGCTTGAACACGGACAAACCGATTCCCCAAGAACTAAAGACCCGAACCCCCAAACAACGCAGAAGCAAAGATCCGAAGCCCTAAGAACACATACAGTCCACAGGACCCGGAGGGGTTCGTCTGAACCTGAATCCATCCCCAACACAAATTCCAATGGTTATAGAAACATTTATAATGACCATAAATCACCGAAATTATGTATACTATATATACGGCTCTACTGTCAATCTGCAAAAGTTTAATGATTTAAGTTCAAGTTTCATGTTGAACTAGTAAAATTAATGGAATTTTATGTAGTAATTTTGTGAGATATTGTCAATTTAATGGTTGCAGAGATTATATAAGGAGCAGTAATAGCTACCAGCGTAGGTAGCTCAGAAGAGAATATCTCAGAAGCTTATGTACAGTGAAACCTGGATAAAAGGGTCCCAGATATGTCAGAAACCTCTGTTGTTGATAATTACAATCAAGTCCCTACAGTTTTGCATTGAAATACCAGTTTTACAAGTGATTTTAAAAACTTTGTAACTCATTGCTTAGATTTTAGAGATACCTGAATATTGATATACCAAATTCAGAAAGGTTATGACGTTTGTTTATCTAAGAGATCGTACGATAAACATTTCGACGTCTCATAGTGGAACGCTTTATAAATACGACAAAGTGACCAAATTAACGTGCCTATTCGGAAAACTGGTTAAATAAAAAGCCTCTATAAGTGTTAAATAATATCGGTCTGTTCAAATCCCATTTATCCAGGTTTCAAGGTATATATCTACTGTGGTTCAACCCTAGGATTATTGTATATAGGATATACAATAGCGAGATAACCAGAGTTTCAGGTTTGAACGTTATTTTTTTTAATAATCGACAACAAATGGTAACGTCGAAGCAGCGAACCGTATTCAAGGAATTCTTTAAGACATTATCCGTAGAGTTATTATCGACTTTCAGCTTTTGCAGAGCTCGCTTAGTATAAAATGCGATTTTCTCTGATTGTGTGTGGATCTAAAAGTAATATTCCTTTATTTGCGTAATAACATAACCTTTTTTTAATGCATTTAGGCACGAACTCCGACCTATGGGTCAGGAGTGTGGGACTCGGCGAGGAAGGTGACCTTGCAATACCCGTAAAACCCAGCGGAACCCTCTTCATCCATAAGTGAGGCACCAGGTGTTCAACTTTGATTTCTGGTTTCATTCATCCCTGGTACCTCAGATGAGTCCAATTGAGGATTCAAGGAGGCAGGCGGAGGCACGCAAACACGCGCCATCTGGTACCCTGCCTCTTACGGCGGTGAGGTAGAGCAACCGCTACATTCTCCCTCTCTCGCTCCTGGGCTTTTTTAAGCGAGACTAAGTTGTCAAAAAAGTAGGATACTCTGGCCTAACTCCTCTCACAGGAGAGCATCGCATCTATAATGCTCCTAAGCGAGAGATCACCGGCGACAAGCGTCATCAGGAAGTGACGTTGAGGTCCCCAGGCTGCACAATTTGCTGCACAATTTCGATAGCTGCACCACACTGTTAGCGTAAGCGTAGCGGTAAGCGGGTGACTCCCCTGGCAAATTCGATGCAGGAACTTTCCGAAGCATCCATGCCCGGTCAGAACCTGCATCAATCTGTAGAAGAGCGACCTGTGCTCTCTGGATCGCCGCCACAATGGCCACGCCCGCTACTGGGGACCCGAAGCTCTTGTAGTTTTGGACCAGGGCCTCGTCGGCATCAGCCCACAGCTCTGCGTCTCTATAGAAGCTTATTTAAAAAAGATAGGCTCAATTTATTATACTCTAGGACAAAAATTTATATGAATTGTATAGTTTTCATCCCAAGCTTGATTTACAGTTGGATAAATTTAGGAAACTCTTTCATAAAAATTGTCTATATATGGCTAAAGTAATTTTTATACGAGTATGTTAAGGTCATAAGTTTTTTACTGAATAATTTACGATAAAATTATACGAGAGACTATACAATAACCTTCATTGCACACCCAAAACTTAAAACATAGAACTTAAAAGATATACAAATGCACATTAAGTAGCACAATTGGCGGACTTATAGGTAAAATTGCGATCTCTTTCAGGCATCCAAAAACTTAACTAAAAAAGGATATATAAGTAAAAAGGAAGAATAAAGAGTTTTTTTAGTAAATTATCATACAAAAATAACACTTTTTAATAAACTAGTACCATTATAATTTAATAAATAACTTAAAGCAATACAAAAAACTGCTTTCAATGCTAATCTTCTGGGTGGACCCACTTTGAAAGAGGTTTTAATTATACCTCACTGATACAACAGCTATTATCGTTTCAATATTGTATAAATTGATAAAAAGAGATAGTAAAAGTTGGATTTATTTACGTAGTTCCCAATCGTGTGGGAATATGGAGATATACGTCTTTGAAAGGAGTCATTTTGCTCAATTTTTGAAGGTCTGTTGATCGTTAAATGGTCGAAAACCATCTCATCATTTGTGATACGTTGCTTGGATGTACAAAGGTAAAGCTTTGTTTTGCTAAAGCCTTTTCAATAATAGGGGAGAGGGTTTTAAACCATAGACTCACTACGCTGCTTCAGTACGAGCTGTGAGGCTAATATACCGTATAGTGTGATAATTGAGTAGGTATTCTTATAAAATACACAGTATAGAAACACAATCAGAACAAATGACCGCCGCTAAGCGACTACGGACGGGTTTACGACAATGCCTATAAGAAAACGGGCGTCGCGTTATAAAATTTGCATTCGGCTGGCGGCGTAGTGCAGGCGTTGGGCGGCTCGCTAACATGGAGTGAGCTTTTCATATGTTTATTTATACGAACAGTGATCGAAATACGACCGTAATTTATTTAAATGATAAGTTTTAACATTATTATGGTTCTGTTATCAAAGATTATACGCAGTCGTCGTCGTCGTCGCTCCAACCGATGGACGTCCACTGCTGGACATAGGTCTCACGTAATGACGTTCACAAGGCCTGGCTCCAGCGACTACCGGCGACCCTCTTTATATCATCGGTCCACCTAGTGGGGGGCCTGCCTACACTGCGCCGTCCGGTGCGGGGTCGCCACTCCAGCACCTTCGGCCCCCAACGCCCATCGGTCCTTCGGACTATATGCCCCGCCCATTGCCACTTCAGGTTCGCGATTCGTAGGACTGTGTCGGTGACTCTGGTTCTACTACGGATCTGTTCATTTCTGATTCGATCACGTAGAGAAACTCCAAGCATAGCCCTCTCCATCGCATGCTATTTCCCTATGTTATCACGCTTGAACAGCTGGAGCTATTGCAATAATTCTTTTGTTGTTCCATTTGTTATAGATAAGAGAAGCTTCTTATGAATGAAAAAATTAAACTAAAAAAGTAAACTTAACCACGATAACATATTTTCTAATGTACCCCAGTAGCGGGCATGGCTACTGTGAAGGCAATCCGCTCTCCACGGGAACAATGGCTTTTCAGGAAGCACGGGTTGCTCACCCACAGATTGGTGCAGGTTCTGACCGGACACGGATGTTTCGGATAGTTCCTGCACAGAATTGGTCGCGAGGACTCACCACCCACCTGCCATGAGTGTGGTGGTGCCATCGACTCGGCACAACATACTTTGACAGAATGTGTAGCCTGGGAACCTCAGCGTCACCTCTTGGTTGCGCTCTCTAGTGTGAGATGCTGGGCGAGAGTGGCCCCCTTCTGTGAGACGACCATCTCACTGAAAGAGGCCCACGTACGAGAGAGGGAGATTGCATTTGATGCTCTCTCACACCGCCGGAGGAGGCGGGCTACAAGGCAGCATCTGTGAGGCAGGGGTGAATGCGAAAGTTGAACCCCTGGTGCTTCCTTCATGGATGAAGAGGGTTCCGCTGGGTTATAGTGGGTATTGCGAGGCCTTCTTATTCGCCGAGTCCCACACTCCTGACACACGGTCAGGGCCAGTGCAAAAAAGCATTTCCCAGTGAAAAAATAAGGTTTTCTGATGTAACCTCCTTAGTGATTTTGACAATAGAAACTTTTTTAATGCAACCTCATGGCATTTGACATAATTGTCAGCTATTGACAACTACGCAAAATACACGGTAGTGCGTGTGATGTGTTTCTACTGATTTTATGTCTTTTATATGCATAATTTGTAAAAATTATAAATGTGGGATATTTCATACTCCACCGTCCGCGTAATGTTCGCGCAAAAAAGGGTCGTAATAATATATAGATTTTCTCAATTCAACCAGTATTATTATTGAACACCTCCTGCATCTGTCTATCTACTGTCTTTCAATACCCTTAAGGTTGTCGTAAAGCGATAAGACAGCCTCTTATACATCACACTCTTTAATAAGTTTTGCTCTATTTTATACGATATTTTTTAATACTACTGTTTGTAGTCGTTAAGAATGCAGTGAGTAATCATTTTAGCTCCGCTTGTAAACCAATCTAATCTTTTCTAATTACAAGGTCACGGCGACCCTTAACGCTAACAAACTAGTCTATATGACTGGTCCACTTTCTTTTCGATATGACACAGAGTGATGGATTCACTCTGTGGCAGATCGTGCAACCCTCAGCCTTTTGGGGACGTCATCGTCACCTCCCGGTTGCGATGCTCTCCAATGAGAGAATGTGGGTGGGAGTGGACTTTTTTAATTAATCTTACGACCGAGAGAGGTAAATGCAGTGGATTCCGTAAAATCTTCAGTCGGACTCATCCAGGACACCACAAACGAATGCGAAAGTTGAACACCTGGGATAAAAGTCCTACATCCCTGGCCGGAATTCGGTCAGGGTTAGTGCATAAATAACATTTCTCAGCGATAAAAAGAAGGGGTCAGATAACAAAATCACGTACGATAAATTGTAAACTGACCTATTGTCAATATAAAAGAAATAGGTGGGATATTATTGTGAAAAGATATATTTTGAATAAGCCCTCTCTTTGTTATTGCACCCAAGGAGGGGGTGTCCGACCTCTCGGAGGCGAGTGGGGGCGAACAGGAAAAAGGAGGGTAGGAAAATTTCCATTTTCTTACGTCTTTCCAGAGCCCGCTCTGCAGCAGTTTTTGATTAACGGACGGCAAGGGCGAAATTTCATTATATATTCATCCCCCCCACTTCGGCTTATTTACTCGGGAGGTATTGTTCGAAATATCGACGGAGATTCTTTTGTTTGAGATGTTTAAGATAACTTTGGGAGATGGCGACTTACTGCTTGTATTTTAGACGTTACAATCTATTATATTTATTGAAGATATTGTACTAGTGGAAACCTTTCGTGTTCTACACGTTATGAAGAGAGTAACATTACAATTTTTCTATGAATATGGTGTATTTCGCTTCTTTTCATAGCATTTCTTATGGACTACAAGCCCATGGAAAGAAATTAAAAAATGAAATGAACGTAATTTCTGAACGGTACAGGTGAGTACACCAATTGGAGGGTTGGNGGGGCGAACAGGAAAAAGGAGGGTAGGAAAATTTCCATTTTCTTACGTCTTTCCAGAGCCCGCTCTGCAGCAGTTTTTGATTAACGGACGGCAAGGGCGAAATTTCATTATATATTCATCCCCCCCACTTCGGCTTATTTACTCGGGAGGTATTGTTCGAAATATCGACGGAGATTCTTTTGTTTGAGATGTTTAAGATAACTTTGGGAGATGGCGACTTACTGCTTGTATTTTAGACGTTACAATCTATTATATTTATTATAGATGTTTTACTAGTGGATACCTTTCGTGTTCTACACGTTATGAAGAGAGATACATTACCATTTTTTGGTGGTAACAATATGGTGTATTTCGCTTATCTTCATAGCATTATGTCTTATGGACTACAAGCCCATGGAAAGAAATTAAAAATTGAAATGAACGAGAATAACGCGTCGAAGGCTGTTACTATATCATAAAATAACTTTGTCATAATTTCTGAACGGTACAGGTGAGTACACCATTTGGAGAGTTGGCTTCCTAGACGTCGCGGTTCTTTGTCCTACAGGTTGGTGCAGGTGTTAACCGGACACGGGTGTTTTAATAAGTACCTGCACCTGTACCTGGTTGTGGGCTGTGTGGAGTCTCCTGCCTGCCGAGTGTGCGGAGCGGCTGTTGACTCGGCGCACCACACTCTAGCAGAATGCCCGGCTTGGGGACTACAACGCCATCTCATGGTATCCCTGGTTGGATGTGACCTCTCTTTGTCGAGCGTAGTTGTTGTTATGCTCGGTGGGGAGTCATGTTGGAGAGCTGTGTCCTCCTTTTGTGAGTCTGTCATCTAGTAGAAGGAGGCTTTAGAGAGGGAAATGGAGATTGCGGTCGGTGCTCTCAGTTTTGCCCGTTTGCTTCCCATCCATTGAACCTTTGAGTCGGATTCATCCAGAGTGCCAGAGCTGAATGCGTCAGCGAACATCTGGCCACCAGCATACGGATGAAGAGGGTTCCGCTGGGTTTTGGATGGAGTTAACTTCATTTGACGTGCGCAAAAGCACTTCCAAACGAAAAAAAAAGAGTACACGAGTAAATATTTTTCTTTTCCTAATATTTTCATTTGTCACCAATTACAAAGTACGGCTATTTGATACAACGGTAATATTTAATGAAATTATATAAAAAAAGACTTGCCGTATATAAATTTATGATCTGTACCGCTCAGAAATGACCGAATGATAGTAACAACCTTCTAAGCGATATTCACGTTGTTTCATATAACTGGTTAATTATTTATATGGGCTTGTAGTCTATGTCTTGCTTAAAGCTTCCCGCCAATACAGACTGAGACAATTTAAACAAATGTGACTTCCTAAATTCACCCTACCTGATATCAAACCCGGAACCTCAGATAGCAAAGCGAGCACTGGTACCACTGGCCCAGCGAGGCACAGTCAAGTTCTGACTTGTAAGCAATGAATTAAAAACGTAAAGTAACGGATTTACTGGATCACAACTTATTCTGCCTATATACATAGGATAGTAACTAGCCACGATCGAAGCTTAGGTTTTTTACATTATATCGACGAATAAAAGACGATGATAAAATGACAATCTCAAGAGAAACATGACAGGAATATATATGTCGGAGAATAAGACAGAAAGAGAAGCGTTAAGCATGGGCATAGGTTTCTCCAGCGACGTCGTCATTAGTGGCATCCATAATTCGGTTTCCATACCGTGGGCGTTAATGGGTAATGTTGGTGCAATCAAACACTTTATTAATTAACTCAGATTATAATGTTCAATCACTTAATGTTCCCTATATCAATTTACACAAACTCATTTATAATAGTTTCAATAGTCGACTGCTTTGGCGGACCGTCACTCGAGAACTACGAGTCCGCCGCCGGCTCACGGCACTTGACTTTGTTCCACGCCGATAGATAGATGGCGCCAGCGTTCCACAGACTACCGCACTCCGACATATATATTTATTTATGTCGGAGTGCAAAAGTATGAGGATCGCTGGTCCGTGTGTAATAGTCTGTGGAACGCTGGCGCCATCTGTGTATCGGTGTGGGGACAGAATCAATAAGTGGCAGTACGGCGAGTCTCTCGGCAGTTCTCAAGTGGAGGTCGGCCGGAGTGGTCGACTATTATAACTGTCGAGTTCCTAGCTATTATTAATGAGTTTGTGTAAATTGATATCGGGAACATTAAGTGATTGAACATTGTAATCCGAGTTAATTAATAAAGTGTTTGATTGCACCAACATTACCCACGAACGCCCACAGAATAAGAAATTAAATAATGAATCCCATTAATGACGATGTCGGCGGAGAACCCTACGCCCCTGTGCTTTATGCTTCTCCGTTCTCTCTTATTCTCCGACATATATATTATTACAACCAGCCAATGTTTTATAATATAAGATTACAATCTAGCTTTACAGACTAATTAGTAATAATACTTTGGCCTAATCTACCTAATATGTATTTGTATTATTTAGTCTATGTTATGTAGTATCTTATTTATTTTATCGACGACCATTACGTATAAAGTGTCAAGTATAAAATGTTAAATTATTTATTACTGTACTGCTTTTATACGATAGAAAACGATAATCGGTTCATAAATGGGTTGATATAATCATCAAAATTACAAAAATGTCAAAATATTTAAAACCATACAAGAAGTCCTTGAAAGATTAAAACGGCGTCTGCTATTCGCCAATAGGTGGCAGTACCACCGCTATGTGTAAATTTCAATTGCATATATCGTACCAACATTTTATTTAATAAGCTCATGTAAAAATTATACATTAATGCTAAATAAAACGAATGTACGTAATTATTGATGCGAAAAAAAATAAATTTACGTAATTTTTTTTACCAGTTTGTTTAAACTGGATATTATTACGATGATGTGTCAATAGATGGCGCTGAAGCTGGAATTCAGTTCGTTTCATGTAAAACAGATGTCAGCACTGTACTATGTTTGCCTTACGTTCCGAAATAAGATGTTGAAGTATAAAGAGTACCTTTATGAACTGCCTCATTGGTCTAGTGGTCAGTTTTTTGACTATTAACTGGTCCTGGGTTCGATATTGCGTTTTCTGTTAAGAAAATTTTAGTATTTGCCCTGTGTTGTATAGCTGTCGGTGTGCTGCAACCCCGTGCCTCGAAAAGGACGCTAAGCCGTCGGTCCTACGCCTGATCTCGCTCCATGAGTGTCGTATTGCCGTCACATCCCGTTATGAGAGTGATGGAATACAGAGTACAATCTCAGAACCCTTTCACCTACGAGTGAGGAGGCCCTTGCCCAGCAGTGGGACGGTTATAGTCCGCTACTTACCTTTTTTTAAATAACTTAAGAGTTTAGATGTCAAGAATAGTGAGATTTTAAATTATAAAGCTAGCTATTACAATTCCTTGAAAAACATGCTCAATCAAATAAGAAATTCATTCATAAGTTGTCGACAAATTAATAATTTCACGGCGTGTTACCGCGACTTGATTGAAAGTGCACTTTTTATTTGGCTTCACTAATTTATTTTTAACATTATGTATCGTGCGGGTGTAATTTTATAATGTACAAAACGTTTTTCATATGTTCCATATTGCATAGTATAGCTCCAACCGATCAAAGCAGTAAAGTATAGCTTTCTTTATTTCACTTGAGATTGTTGTTTTTCTTGCCCTTATCCAACTAGGTGGGGTCGGCACAGCGTGTTCCCTTTTGCCACTTCAATCTATCCGCTGTCATTTCTACATTCACACTCCTTACACATATATCCTCTTTCACACAGTTCATCCACACTGTTTTAGGTCGCCCTCTCCCGGCCCTGCCGCTTACCAACATATTTAGGACTCTTTTGCATACATGGCTACCCTCCCTTCTCATTACATGTCCATACCAGGCTAGTCTTCCACTCCTTAACTTCTCAGTCACTGGTGCTACTTTCCCACTTCCTCTAATATACTCATTCTTAATCTTGTCTAATTTTGTCACTCCACACATTCATCTCAACATTCGCATCTTCGCTGCATGCAATTTCCTTTCATTCTCCCCTTTTGTGGCCCAGCGCTGAGACTGCTTCATTGGTCTAGTGGTTAGCATGTTCAACTACAGACATAAGGTCCTGGGTTCGAGTCCCGGATCGGGCCAATTCGAAAACGGATATTGAGTTTTCTATTTAGATTTTCTCAAAATTTACCATACCGGACTATGAGTGCACTTGTGTACTATGCTTGCCAATCCGCAGTGGAGAAGCGTGGTGGGTTTATGCTCTAAAAACCCTCTCTCATATGAGGGAGGAGGCCTGTGCCCAGCAGTGGGACCTTAATGGGCTGCTACTTACTTACTTTCTTATAAGAAATTACGTCGATTATATACGTTTTTTTAATTCCAGCTTATGATCTTATTGTTATACCAATATATAATGTAAAACACGATCACAAAGACTTGGAAGATATAAGAGAATGGCCAAAATCAAAGAAATTTAAAAGGAAAGATGATCTTTACAAACTAGATATAGGACAATACGATGAGGCTACAGAAATGATTGATATTGACAATTTTGATTACAATGGTGATCGAATTGACCGAGAAACACCGAAGAAATTAAATCTTGATGATTCTTTAGCGCGTTATGGACAAGATAAAATAGTTGGAGGGTTTGAAGCTGATATAAATTTATATCCATATCACGTTGCTTACGGAACAAATTGTGGTGGAGCTATTATTGATCAGAAATGGGTGTTAACTGCTGGACATTGTGGGTAAGTTATATAAAATAAAGCCACAATAGCCTAGTGGTTAAATGCTCAAAGATTTGCTAAGAAACTCTTGTATTTGAAGCTTTGGCTGTTTAACTTCTCAACAAAAATGAAAATATTTATTATTCCAGTAGATTTATAAGAATCTTTTGAATCCCCATTAGCCATTTTGTTTGTAAGTAATCTACCACCGGTTTGGAAACTTCATTCTACTGAGAAGAAACCAACAAGAAAGACAGTAGTTACTCTTTGAAACACAGTGCCTCTAAAGTTTAGTGACATTTAGCGTCAAAATCAATGCATTCATAATTCAAGTAGGCTCAAAGGGCTCTTTTGAGTCCTTAATAGACAGCTCGTTAGTTTTAAATCTACCATCGATTCGGAAAGTTGATTCTACTGAGAAGAAACTAGCAAGAATGTCAGAGTCAGTAGTTACTTTTTTAAACACAATGTCTCTAAGTTTATGTGACATTTAGCGTCAAAATTATGGCATTCATAATTCAAATAGACTCAAGGGGCTCTTTTTAATCTCCATTAGCAAACCTGTTAGTAATAAATCTACCACTGGTTGGGAAAGTTTATTCTACCGAGAAGAAAGCCAGTAGTTACTCTTTGAAACACAGTGCTTCTAAGTTTTAGTGACATTTAGCTTCAAAATCAAAGCATTCATAATTCAAAGAGGCTCAAAGGGCTCCTTCGAATCCTCACTACCCAGCCTGTTAGTAATAAATCTACCACCGGTTCGGAAAGTAGATTCTACTTACAGGAAACCAGCAAGAAACTCACTAGTTAGTTTTTTACACATAGTCCTTAGAGTCTAAGTCGTTCTGTAATATCAATCCTACATTAGAAGTAATATGAAAACTGTATTCGACGATACAAAAGTGCTGTAAAAACCTAGTTGAATAAAGAACTTTTGAATTGAAATATTTTGTAGAAGGAAACCGTATGTAAGAGTTGGTTCAAAGTACTTGAACCAAGGCAGGAAGGTCGCTGTTAAAAAAAACTTCATCCATCCAATATGGAATGCTAAGAATAAAGAACACCCATTTGACTTTGACTTTCAACTGCTAGAATTAAGTGAATCACTCAAATTTGATGATAATATTCAACCAATCAAGATAGCTCATATTGAAGATATGGTGATAGGCAAAGTAATCACTGTCACAGGATGGGGTAACACCGAAGAAAACGTAAGTACACCCTTACATATTAAAAACCAAAGTGTGTCCTCTGTTCCTTCGAGATCACCTTACAAACTACTTAACAAATTTTCATGTCGTTTTCATCAATATGTAGAACGATTCTTGAGGAAGGTTTATTTATTTTACTGACTTTGCTCTACTTAGCTCTCATTTGCTCTACTCTCCGCTACTCTTAACTACTGTAATGTATTCGACTTTACTCTATTCTACTGTACTCTACTCTACCCTACTCTACTCAACGGTACTCTACCCTACGCTACGCTACTCTATATACTGTACTATACCATACACTATCCTACTCTATTCTACTATACTCTACTTTACATAGGGGTAGGCAGAGACAACATCCTTCCACTTGCCACGATCCTTGCATATCTCCTTCGCTTCTTTCAATCTCATTAAACCTTTCATACAAGTTCGTCGGTTTAGAGTACTCTTGACCTGGCCGTTATTTAAAATGTCCTGGATTTGGTCCAGGAACGTTCGCCTCGGTCTTCCCCTTCCAACTTTCGCATTCACTCTTGACTCATAAATCCTTTTTGTCAGTCTCCTTTCATTCATTCTCTCTACATGCCCAAACCATCTAACCATACCTTTCTCAATTTTAGTCACTACGTCTTCTTTGATACTACAACGTTGTCTTATCACGCTATTTCTTACTCTGTCACTCAGTTTTAATCCACTCATGCTTCTCAACGCTCTCATCTCTGCCGGATTTATTTTACTTTTGTGATTCTTCTGCCATACCCAACTTTCACTACCATACATAAGTGTTGGCACCAACACTCCAGCATGCACTGCCAGTCTAGCCCTTTGAGACACCATCTGGCTATTCATAAAGGCGTGCAGAGCACCATTTACCATATTCCCTGCATTCACTCTCCTTTCAATATCACTTTCACATGTTCCATCTTTTGTAAATTTAGATCCCAAGTATACAAATTCTTTCACCTCTTCCACTTGTTCCCCATCTATCAAAATATTGCCATAAGCATAACTTTCGTTTTGTTTACATTCACTTTCATTCCTTAGCCTTTCAAAGCTTCATTCATAATATTTAGCATCTTCTGTAGTATATAGTATACTCTCTCTCTTTACATTACTGTAATCTCCCCTACCTCACCCTACTACCCTCTATTCTCAAACTGTCGACTTCAAACCTGTCATCAGTAAAAAAGAGCTCTTTCATCTCAAATAACAATTTCCTATACAAAGAGGTTGGTTCTGATGTACCATTCTCTAAACTTAGTCTATAATTTTTAGATTTATCTTAGTATTTAGATAATCTAAAATTCTATTAATTTTAGTGATTGTAAAAGGAACTTCGATTGAATTACACAAAATGTACGAAAAATATAGCGGTTCAACGTTTTTGATATCAAATATTAACGAATTTAGAGCTAACTATAGAAATTGTTTAAAAATAATAAACAAATGTGAATGTCAAATATAGAGTAGAAGAAATAATCTTTCGCACAGTCATTATCATTACGAATCGAATTTATATGCGACGATAATTAATTTTGTTACTTATTCATATAGGAAAATTGAAAATTTTCCTGCCATTTTATCATAATTCCAGCGGTTAATTTAATGCCTTTATTGATTCAATAATTACTACTTGCTAGAATAAATCAAAAGCTATATTTGTTAAGACTATTTACGACTTATAATTTTGTTAAATATATTATTATTTCGAAGTTTATAGGAATATAAGGGTCATCATAGGCCCCATGATGGGTGCCAGATAGGTAGAAATTTAATAAATATTTCTTAATGTATTTAATATATTTTATTATTACTGAAACAAAATCAAAGATATACATGATAAGCTTTGGTATTTTAGCTATATCATTAACAAAAATAACAGTCAATTTTCATAAGTTTTTTATGGATTCTTCTTAGATTAAGAGTGCGAAGGAAACGTAGTCATTTAGATTTTGAATTGCTCTTAAATATCATGTTATGTTAATTTAAATAACCACTTCAAAAGGCTTGAGCCAATTTATACGTTAATGACGTTTCGTATATATTATTTCATTTATATCTTTATATATATAGCGCATTTGTATATCACTGAACTCCTTTTAAACAGCTAGATGAATTTAATTGAAATTCTTTAGAATTGAAAACGGTTTAGTTCTATAATTCGATCTGAAAACTAACAAATTTCTCTACGAAATCATGAACTACGCGTGTAAAACTATCGAGAGCAGCCAGTATTTATATATAACTCTAGGTATATCAACTGTTTTTCCCTTTCTTACGCTTAATAGCTGTAGATTATCAAGCTTCTTTTAATGAAATCGATTAGCTTATGATATTTTTGTCAGGGTCCTTACTCCAATGTACTGCGAGCTGTTCGTGTCCCCATTATTTCGAAAGAGAATTGCCAACTTGTACCGTATCCATATTTTAGAGGCGCTTTGACATCCAGAATGTTTTGCGCTGGATTTCCAGAAGGAAAAAAGGATGCCTGTCAGGTAAGATGACTTGAAAATTAATGTGAAAATAGTTAGTATACTATTATATGTATATAGAATTAATCCCGGTATATACATGTATTGCCACGATGTTTCCCTTCATCGAAAAGCACAATAGAGGTGTAAGGTAAGTGGCAGTCAATTAACGTCCCACTGTTGGGCACAGGCCTCCTAATTCATATGAGAGAGGTTTTTTAGAGTATAGACCCACAAGTGCACTCTCTATTCCTTCACTCTCATAGTCCGATGTGATACTCTATTCCATAGATCGATTTTGAATTAGCACGTAAGTGGTTTTCATTAAGAGAAAGTTAGTGGTTCATGACCAGAATTCGAACCTACGAAATCACCGGGTGGTAAACCACGCATCTTACCTAAGGCAAGTAGCAGCCCATTGCCGTCCCACTGCTGGGCACAGGCCTCCTCACTCATAGGAGAGAGGATTTTGAGGCATAAACTTACCATAATGTAATACAGACCGCAAAAAAATCTGTCTTAAAAGTATTTCTAAGTATTCTCACATAGTTTTTTATTGTCATTTAGTAATAATAAAATAAAAAACATTTTTATATATTAAATAATCTATAACGTCTTTAGAGATATCATACAAAACTGATTGTGATACGTTATTAAAAAGGTGCTGATGCTGGCAAAGGTATTCTGAAGCCTAGTTAGCGAGTACTAGCGTGGCTATCAGAGGGCCTGGGTTCTGATCCCCTGTACAGTGAATATAGAAAGTTACATTTTTTAATTTGTTTGAATCTGAACTGGTGGGAGATTCGGTCGTGCCTAGTTACCAACATACCACTGCACCGGCAAACAAAGAGATTTGTGGTCCATAAAGATGCTGTTAACAAACCGTAAGAGGAAAATAACCTCTCAATAAATTAACGAGATCCCAGCTTAGACTGTATCACCACTTGCCTTCAGGTTCGATCACAATCAAGCGTTAACTTGTCAGAAGTTTCGTTTTTTCTTTGTACTTTGATTCATGGGTCAGAAGTGTGAGACTTGGCAAGAGAAAGTCACCTGTAATACCTTCTAAAACCCAGCAAAACCTTCTCCACCCGTGAGTGAGACACCAGGGGATAGACTTGTGCAATTCTTGGTGTCCTTGGTATGCTTAGACAGTTTGGGCGCGTAGAGAGAATGAATGAATAGATACTGATAAAAAGGATTTATGGGTCAAGAGTGAATGGGACAGTTGGAAGGGGAAGACCAAGGCGAACGTTCCTGGACCAAATCCAGGACATTTTAAATCAGGGCCAGGCCAAGAATACTCTAAACCGGCGAACTTGTATGAAAGGTTTAATGAGAATGAAAGAAGCGAAGGAGATATGCAAGGATCGTGGAAAGTGGAAGAATGCAGTCTCTGCCTACCCCTTTTGGAATGAGGCGTGCTGATATATGTTTGTGTTGTCCCAGATGAGTCCAATTGACGTTTTATAGGGGCAAGAGCTACTAAGTATCCCGCTTTCCTCGACGGTGAGTGAGAGCACCAACAGCACTCTCCCTCTTTCTCTAGTGGGCCTTCTTAACGTGGATCGTTTGTTCCAGGGTGATTCAGGTGGACCTGCAGTCGCTTATGACAGGCTGCTAGGAATGGTTTCCTTTGGCTATGGATGTGCCACCCCAGGATCCTATGGAGTGTACAGCAAAGTTGCAAAAGTGAGAACTTGGATACAAGAAGTGACAAAGCTAACCTTAACTTAATCTGAATATTAAGAATTAAAATATTTGTATTTATGTATCTCTTATTTCGAACTGTATATAATAATTGACTTGTAATTTGTAATACATATCTCTTTTGCAAAGTAGACGCTCAATAAGAACGGGTTACCCTATATGCCCACAGGAGCTCCTGATCCTTACTGAATCATTATGGTATTCCAAAACTATTCTTTCTATTGCCGTGGTATTCGGCATACATATTTTTAACACGACGTAGATAGTCACTAAGAACGAATTTCCCTATATGCCCACAGGATCATGATATGTAAGAGTAAATCAATCACATACTGACACATCACGACATCTCCAAAACAATTCGTCTGATTGATTTTACATTAGGCATAAATAACTCTTTCGCGACGTAAACGCTCACTATCAATAGCTTTATTCTCATTATTAAACTAGTAAAATAGACAGACAGTTGAGACTTTTATTATATGACTTTATTTAGTTCACTTAAAGTGTGGCGTACGTATTTCTTTTGTGATGTAGACGCTCACTAACAATGAATTTGTTCTGGTCATTATACGGAAATAACAGACAGATAGTCGAAAAGAGATTTTAGCTACAGTAATTATATTAAATACCTACTATTAATTCACACTACCCTTTGCTCTATAAAACCTTTTCTCCTGAAAGTGAGAACGCCTGTGCCCAGCAGTGGGACATTAATAGGCTGCTACTTATATCACCTTTACCCCTATATATTATTAAGTTTTCGAAGATTTTAACAATTTATTCAAATGTTATTATTTATTTATATTACGTATTTATTTATTTACATTAGATATTGAATAGGCAGGAAATTCCGCGCATGATGTTTAGAGTTTGGAAACTTGCCAAACATTATTAACGAATTTACTTCACTAATAAGGAAAACTGACCGCTTTAGGGGATGCTGTGGTTTAGATTGCCATTTATGTCAAACACGGTGTTAAAATCAAACGTTCTTTATTTATAAATAGAAGTGTTTTATTAATGATTGAATGCATAAAATATATTACAAGCTGATCCTCGCAACTCAGCACCTCACAAGAGAGACAGAGGAATAAAATTGGTTAGCTTAGAAAAGGTTATAGCGAGGTAACCTTTAAAGATAGACATATACTGTTATAAACTTTATTTAAGAACTTTTAAAGGGAAACAATTCTGTCATAAATGAATTTTGCGAAACTCTAATCGTTTACGCAGCACACACAGCGGAATCTCTAAAAAGGAAAACCCCTAATTTTGAAATATTCTTCAATGATGCACTGCTTCTATTTTGCATAGTGTGATGATATATAGCCTATAGCCTTCCCCGTTAAATAGGCTATCTAGCACTGAAAGAATTTTTCAAATCTACGCACTAGATTCTGAAATTTATGCGTTTAAATAACTCTTCAGCTTTAAAGTATTATAAATGTAAAAGTAAATATGTGTATCTGTTTCACTCCAAAACTACTGAACCGATTTTAGTGAAATTCGGTACACAGATAGCCTAGAGCTTTAAAAAGGATATGTGCTACTATTTAATGCAAAAAATCGGTTGTGATGTATGGGAGTATCGTCATTTTCACAGCTAGAGCTTGAGATATTTTTTTACGCTGTTGATTATACTATGTAACTATGTCTGTCTATCTGTCGGGTTTTCACGCAAAAACTACTGAAGCTATTGGAATGAAATTCGGTACACAGATAGTTTAGAACCTGAGAAACGACAATACGCTTTTAAGATAAACTTTTCATTGAAGTATTTATAGGTAAGTCTGTAATATAATTAGCCTAAATTTATTAATGAAACTGAACTTATATATTAGGAATAAAACTTTGAAAGGCAAAGGAATGAAAGTGAATGTAAATAAAACGAATGTTATGCTTTTTGAAAGAGATGAATCTATGATGAATGGCAATATTTTGATAAATGGGGAACAAGTGGAAGAGGTGAAAGAATTTGTATACTTAAGATCTAAATTTACAAAAGATGGAACATGTGAAAGTGATATTGAAAGGAGAGTGAATGCAGGGAATATGGTAAATGGTACCCTGCACGCCTTTATGAATAGCCACATGGTGTCTGTCAAAGGGCCAGACTGGCTGTGCATGCAGGAGTGTTGGTGCCAACACTTATGTGTGGTAGTGAAAGTTGGGTATGCCAGAAGAATCATAAAAGTAAAATAAATTAGAGTTGAGAGCGTTGAGAACTATGAGTGGATTGAAACTGAAAGAGAAGTAAGAAATAGTATCATAAGAGAACACTGTGCTGTAAAAGAAGATGTAGTGACTAATATTGAGAAAGGTATGCTTAGATGGTTTGGGCATGTAGAGAGAATGATTGAAAGTAGACTGACTAAAAGGACTTATGAGTCCAGAGTGAACGGGAAAGTTGGAAGAGGAAGACCAAGGCGAACGTTCCTGGACCAAATCCAGGACATTTTAAATAAGGGCCAGGTCAAGAATACTCTAAACCGACGAACTTGTATGAAAGGTTTAATGAGAATGAAAGAAGCGAAAGAGTTATGCAAGGATCGTGGCCAGTGGAAGGATGTTGACTCTGCTTAACCCTATGGGAATGAGGCGTGATGCTATGTATGTATGTATTAGCCTAAATTATAAAAAAAAACACACACACAGTTACTTGATTATAGATTACGCTATTAAACTAGCTTTGTTCAATTAAAAAATAACATCCGTGAAATGAGCTGAGTCCATGTTGTTAATACTGCTTGTTATCAACATTGTTAAAGTGAATGCGTACGTAATTTTATAAGATTTTCCTACATTTTCTACAGGCTTTCTTTTAAATTACGTCTACTTAAATAGAAGAATAAAAAGGTTTGAAAGTAAAAGCGTTAAAAGAACATAAAAATGCGTTAACCTTTTTTATACTCGATCGATTAGTATAAAGAAGCAAACAGACATTTAAATAGACGGACAATATTATATTGTTTTTGCGTTAGTAGAGTGTTAACTGCAACATTCTATGTATGTAAAGTTGTGGTTTTGGTATGACACTCAATAAAAGCTTCATTAAATAAAAGGGAATTAAAAATTATATTATGGTGAAGAAAGCTCAGAAATTATTCGTCGCGTTGAGCATACGCATATTCAATAAAATATCTAAAGCACTTTTATATTAATGTCCATAAAATTTAAAAAAACATCTCAAAAACTTACCTTTTACAAAAGGTATACTTGATTCCATACAGAAGCAAAATATATCACTTATAAAACTATATTTAAAAGAGTAACCGCTGAGTTTCTTGCCGGTTTCTTCCCAGTGGAATCAGCTTTCCGAACCTCACAACTAAAAGACTACTGGCGATTCAGAAGAGCTTCATTGAATTAAGGCGAAGTCGATCTTGATAAATTAAAAGTACTATATACTTATACTATAAGTATAAGTACCTATTATTATTATTTATTTAATGATAAAACATATAAAATCTAAAGGAAAATGTAGTATTCTAGGTGGTTATGACATAGAAATCGAAGAGGCTCCATTTCAAGTAAATTATGGAGATATATGTGGTGGAGTTATTATACATAAGAGATGGATTTTAACGGTTGCACATTGTGGGTGAGCTAGTTTTTATCAATAATGTCCTTTATATTTAATATAACTTCATCCTATTAAAAAAGTGCGTGCGTACAAATTCAGCAGTGAAACTTCTTTGGCAAAATAATGTTTAAGTCTTGTTTATATTTATACAAATGTAAAACTTTAGAATTCCGAGACTTAGAGAGAGGGAAAGCAGATATGTCAAGAATTTCGTGAATTTAACTGTCGTAATCAATACAAATATTTAATTGATATGTGAAATGACGAATTGTTAATAAAAATGCCACGTGTTTTTTGTAATTATTAAAACTATCTAACCTCCAAATGAATGAAAACGCTGCACTTCTTCGTGACGCTAATCACGCTTTTCAGCCACAAGAATTTTACCCTAATGAGCCTTAAGAAGTTCACTTTAATAAAACGTTGGCAATTTATAACATGTATTTAAGAGAATGTATATTTGGCCTAGCCCTTTCCTGTATTGATCGCTCAGAAGGAGTAACAGAGTGTTGCACTTTTCTGGCTACAATTTCTGGTACAAATGGCGAGTGGTATAGCTGGTAAAGATCCGGGAAAAGCCAGGACAAAAGCTCTATCCAGGTCGACCAGAGCGGGGTTGCAGCATCCAGTTGGAAGAATACATAGGCATCCTAAAAATAGGATAAGGAGCCATGAACGCGTTGGGGCTAGTGTTGCTGAGGTTTTAGAGTTGGTGGAAAATGCTTCCAAAGATCTTAAAGTAAAACAGATCACGCCAACACATCTTTAGTTGACTATCATAGGCGACGAAGAACTTGACTATCTGATTAAAGCCACCACCGCTGGAGGTGGTGTTATCCCATATATTTACAAATTGCTTATCGGTAAAAAGGTGAACCCGGAGTACCAGTTTAAGATTTACATGCTACAACATGCTACAATATTCTCGTTTGTCCCCGGATACTATATCAGCATTGTAAAATTATCAGCCAATTGCTAAACATAATGGATAGTGGTAAAGCGGATGAAGATCGGCCAGAGCGTGATTGCAGTTTCCAGTTGGAAGAATAGACATCTTAAATATATGACAAGGAGCTATGGACGCGTCAGGGCTACCACTGCCGTTCATTTCGTGGCTATTCTCGAAAATCTCACTGCCGAATTTTAGAGTTGGCGGGAAATGCTTCCAAAGATTTTAAAGACAAAGCCACGCTAAGATATCTTCAGTCGGTTGTCAGAGGAGATGAAGAAGTTGACAGTCTGATTAAAACCACCGTCGCTGGAGGTGGTGTTATTTCATATATTCAGAAAACGCTCTTGGAAAAAAGGGTGGACTAGGAGTACCAGTTTAAATTTTTCTACAAGCTACAACATTCTCACTGCGTTTGACTCCGGATACAATATTAACATTGTAAAATTGTCAACCAATTAATAAACATAGTTTTTTTATAAAAGTAGTGATGTGGACTCTTTGACAGTAGAGTCTTACTTATGGACTCTTTTACAGTAGAGACTTCCCAAAATCGATGATCCAGACTAGCCTTAAGGATAAGAAATATATTACATACATACATAGCATGACGCCTCATTTCCATAGAGGTAGACAGAGACCACGTTCTTCCACTTGCTACGATCCTTGCTTATCTCCTTCGCTTCTTTCATTCTCATTAAACATTTCATACAAGTTCGTCGGTTTAGAGCACTCCTGACCAGGCTCTTATTTAAAATGTTCTAGATTTGGTCCAGGTTCGCCTTTGTCTTCCCCTACTAACTTTCCCATTTACTCTTGACTCATGAATCCTTTTTGCCAATCTCCTTAAATTCATTCTCTCTACGTGCCCAAACAATCTAACTATACCTTTCCCAATTTTAGTCAATACGTCTTCTTTTATACCACATCGTTCTCTTTTCGCACTTCCTTACTTTGTCAATCAGTTTCAATCCACTCATATTATTCAACGCACTCATATCTACCTCATTTATTTTACTTTTATGCTTCTTTTGCCATACCCAACTTTCATTACCACACAAGTGTTGGCACCAACACTTCTCCGTGCACAGCCAATCTGAGATCTAGCAATTCGGAAAGGATCTCTGCAATCACTCTCCTTTCAATATCACTTTTAAATGTTCTTTTGTAAATTTAGATCACTTGTTCTTTCACTTCATCTTTAAGAAATACTTTTTGTTCATGAAAACATTTTTATTTCCATAGGCATTATATAATAGAGCATTCCGTAGAATACTAGACATGAACTAGTGTATATTTTAGGACAGAATCAAATTTCATACGTGCTGGAAGCAAGTACAGAGTTGATGGTCCCGAAATAAAAATAAAAAATCATTTCATACATCCATTGTATGGACAACATCATTCGTTTGATTACGACGTGCAGCTGTTAGAATTATTCAGAGGCTTGCGTTTCGGTGACACTGTGAAGAATATTGATATAAGCGATGGAGACATTGGGGAATATGTCTTTGTTAGCGGTTGGGGTTATTCAAGAGAGAAGGTTGGTTCTTTAAATTATCTCTTTTTAAATGTAAACCAGAATATCTCCCATCTGATAGATATTAATGATACAGTGGTTACCATAGCGGTATCTATTGACATAATAGGAAGGAATCTTTCGTTAGAGGTCACCAGCGAAAGGCAGTGGCCTCCTTCAGCGTGATTGTTATTTCGCTAAAGTAGACATGAGAGGTAGAAGAATGAGTCTGTAAGTGCTCCATTACTCCGGCGTAGGAGGCGCAGATTTAGGCCTCTTCTGCCTCCCACTTAAGTTTCCCATAGGAAACTTCCTGCTTTTATGCTACGTTTTAGAAGGTATTCTGGATTGCCAGCTAGTCCTCCCCTCCCAATAAGATTTGAAATCAGGGAGCATAAAGGCATTTCGGGTGGCGGGGGGGGGGGGATACAATGGTTGCTGGTAAAGGAACACATTTTTTTCTCTCTTGCCGCACGTCTTTGCTAATGCGGAAACTAGCCACGGCCGAATCTAATAGTTCAAATCTAAGAAAGATATAAAATACAATTTCCTGTGGACAGTTCTTGAATCCGGGGCTGCAACAAATGAAGTCCTGGCAGTAAAGGCGCCTGTTTCGATTTCCGAACAGGTCAAATTGTATTTCTAACTTTAGGATGTTTTATTTGACGACCCAAGTACAAATTATAATGATACACGTATCCAAAGTTGGAGTAAGTTACTTTTGGAATAAATAAAAAAATTAAAATGATTTCAGAGTGATTACAGAACTACCCTACAGCAAGTTAAAATATATGTAATTCCAATGGAAATGTGTCAAAACGTGAAACAGCCGTGGTACAATCACACGTTGACTTCTAGAATGTTCTGTGCCGGAGATGAAAGAGCTGATGCTTGTCAGGTACCATAACGTTCCTACAGTATAAACTAATATTATAAAGAGGAAACATTAGTGTTTTGTATGTATGTTTGTAATGTTCTCACCCAAAAACTACTACACCGATTTCAAATATTATTTCACCATTAGAAAGCTGCATTTTTACTCAGCGATATAGGCTACATTACTTTCTCAAAAAAAATAGGGATCCCTAAGAAAAATACATTAATGTAACCCCAGGTGTGAACCAAAAAATGTGTATTCACGTGTGCATTTAATGTAGAAAAAAGAAATGTTCTACAGTATTATAGAATGTATTAATACCTACAAAAAAGTCCAATAAAACGTATGTCCAACTACTGTAGTTATGCCACTATATCTACTTTTTTACATTTTAAAAGTTAATAAAAGTCCCGACAGTAATCAAACCATATTATTGATACCTCTATATTAATCCTTATTCTTCTAAATGTTTTATTAAACATACATACATACATAGCACCACGCCTCATTCCCATAGGGGTAGGCAGAGACAACATCCTTCCACTTGCCACGATCCTTGCATATCTCCTTCGCTTCTTTCAATCTCATTAAATCTTTCATACAAGTTCGTCGGTTTAGAGTACTCTTGACCTGGCCGTTATTTAAAATGTCCTGGATTTGGTCCAGGAACGTTCGCCTCGGTCTTCC